>VZQC01010352.1:1813566-2072045 GCA_009823505.1 Rhizomys pruinosus | reverse complement strand
TTTTTTCCTTTTTTAGTTATAAGTGATAATCCATGAGTATAAGCATCCTTCATGCAAAACCAATCTACAGACTGTTGTGCCCAAACCCCCACAGTCCCACCATTCAGTGGGGGGTGACAGGTTGTTTGTTCAATCAAGTTGATCAAATGAGTGTCCAGATTACATCGCTGTAGTTTCACCGTTCACCCCAATCGCAGCCTTTACATTCTACCACGCCCCCTCTTCCGGCAGATTGTTCCCTAGGCTTAGAAAAGGGGCACAGGTGGATGAGAAGTAAAACTGTCCTCTCTCTCTGGAGCTGTTGACTAATTCTTTATGAAGTTCAAGGTCACCCTTGAAGTTCTGCTATTCCCAACTCCAGCATAGAATGTTGGGATTATAGGTTGTGCCACCATGCCTAGTGTATTCAGCACTGTGGATTAAACTCAGAGCTTGAAGCATGCTACTCCTGGCACTCTACCAAAGAATCCACAATCCTAGCCCACAATGATACTATCTTTTAAATTTTTCATTCTCTCTCCAGTAAAATGAAAATGACTGTACTCATTTTGTCTTTGGGGAACATCTGTCTTTTCCACAATGTCCTGTTTCACATGCTAACATGTTACAGAAAGAACATTTTACCTATGTAGTGTCTCAGTAGAAAGAGAAGCCAAGGAGACAGGAAAGGTCACAAATATTCTGATAAAGAGCCAAGTGTGTGTGTGTGTGTGTGTGTGTGTGTGTATAATTTAAGAAGTTGCTTCATAATACAATCAAACATTTATAGCTCGCTTTGGTCAAGAATCTTGTTTCATTCTTCAGTATTGGGTAGTAGGGCATTAAGATCTGGATATGTTGAAGATATTCTTTAATCAAATCAGAAAAAAGTAGTATGAAATGAATCAATGCAGGAAATGCTACTTATAAATTAACTCTCAAAGTTCACTGGAAAATGGAATTGGAACTCAAATACATTTTTTACCTTCACCAAACACTTCACAAACCAGAGACTGGAGACCCCTTGAGGGCCTCAATATTCATGGGCATTTACCTTTCAATTTGATGTCTTCATTCAGATTCTACCATAACACACATGAAAATAAATGAAGTTTTATGATGTACAATGGCAAACCATCTCCTTTGGCAGCAAAATGTTTATTTGAATTGCAGTAAACAGAATATTTTAGTTTATTTAATCTGATATTTTTCATCCTGCAGTTCAGAAACCCCTTGAAAACCTTGAAAGTACTGATTTTTTTTTCTTCATAATCTATTAAAATGAGCTAAGAACTGCCATAGCCCCAACATTGTGAACGGCCAGGACTTGAGGTTAGAATACAAGACTATTGAGATCTTAATCTACTACATATTCTATATAAATCCCTGTGTCCATGAATAAGGGCCTATGCTAGGGTGAGGGAGGAAGACAATCTTTTTGTCCATTTCTAGTCATAGAGAAAGATTTAATATGATTTCTGACTCTCCAAGCATCTCTCTTCCTCTCTTCCTGATCCCCGATTCACCCTCCCTGGTTCTGGGAATTTGTATGTCTCTACTGCTCTACAATAAGAATTAAGTAAAGAGAAGGAATCTTAGAGTTCTTCAGGAACCAAAGTTCTCTCTTTGTCACTCTCCCTACTCAGGCTCCTAACTACCCCCTCTTTTCTCTTCTCTTCTCTTCTCTTCTCTTCTCTTCTCTTCTCTTCTCTTCTCTTCTCTTCTCTTCTCTTCTCTTCTCTTCTCTTCTCTTCTCTTCTCTCTCTCTTATTATTATTTTTGAGATAGTCTCTCTTTACATAGACAGGTTGTTCTCCTGCTTCATCTTTATGACTGCTAGCTAGGATTACAGGCAAGCATTGCTTACCTATCTGGTTTCCATTATTTTATCCTATTCAACATAATGCAAGAACACACACACACATTTCCATTTATTCAATAGTTTAGCTTTTTTTTTTTTTTTTAGAAAAATAAGCATTTAGTGAATTGTCATTAAGGAATGAGGCACTTCCATTCTGCCAACATTGCTATAATCATTAAGCTAACTTTTGCTTTCAAATCTTTTTTTTTAATCCTTTCTTTAAACCTGAACACACACATAGTCTCAAAATCTTCCTAGTTTTTGTGTATTTGTTCATATTTGTAAGTCTCTCTAGTGGCTCTTTTGGTTAAATGTGAGGCACTGGTGAAACAGCAAGGGGATTTTTAAGTTAATATAATAAGCAAAAGTAAGTCAGAAGTTGTCTGTAAATAATGTATAAACTGTGGGGCCACCGATTGCTGCACCCTGACTTCTGAGATGCTGTGGAAAGGCTTACTGGTTCTACCACGGAACTGGAATGAACTCTGCCCCCAAGAACTGTGTACTTCTTCTCTCTGAGAGTAATTTCTGAAAGTGCTGAACTCTGGTAGCTCTATGCTTCTTGTGGCCTTGCTGCATATCACTGTTGCTAATTGGCAGCAGCTGCTCCAGACAGGACCTGGTCTTGGCAAGCAGAGGTAAGCTTCTCTCTGCCCTTAGGAAATCTGCCTCTCCAGGTGAGGTTTGGGGCTCTGTGTAAAACAGCATATCAAGTTTGTTTTCCTGTTATTTGAAAAATGGATAAATGAAGGGTTTCAAAATTTAATGACACTCGTGCATCTTTTGGATATTCAGAAAAAAATACTATTCATATATGACTTATTTTTGTATTCCTGATTCAAAAGCTGCTATCATAGACTATTCAATATAATCAAATAATTTTTTGAGAACAGTGTAATTTGGCATATAAAGAAGTTGTTATTCAATTTTTCATGGTATTACCAGCCAGGTTTTATATGCTAGAACCCAATTCAGTCTACAAAACAGTGTAAAGACTCATTTTCACTAAAAGTTTAAGCAAAACTATGCTGACCATCTCTTTTGACTTTTCTGGGTGCCTTGCCACGCCAGGATTCCAGCGCGAGTCATTTCTCCGATGACGAACCAGCAATGACGTCGTTTTCACTGCTTTGCTCTTCTTTTCAATATTATAAAAATAAATCTTATTCTGTTTTTAATCATAAGCCTTATCTAGAAATCAAGGCAGGTATATAATAAGCTAAGCTACTCTGTAAATCTAAACATTCCCCACAAATGGGAAAGATAGAGTCTGGGCTCTCTGATTGTTACTAGGGCGACTATCTAAAATGAAAATCTGATTAACCCTTTTGCTGCCTGGAACTACCCATGTACCCTGTTAGCTGACTTCCCTGAATTTATCTCTCCTTTCTCCCCCTCAAGAAATTCCTAATTGCATTGCTCCAGAATGGTTATGCTCTGCTTATCCTGTCTGAGGCTGAGAGGCTGTGACAGGGGGTTGTCCCATATGGACAACTGAGTGGGGTGGCTCATGAGGAAACTGACATCAAAACAGACATTAAAACAGAGGACACAGATTTCCCACTTATTTTAGGCATGAGTTTGATGAAATTCTTGACAACATTAATGGATTTCTATTCAATAAATAGCAGAGTACCACTGTATTTTCCTTTCACTGGGGAAATGATTTGACAGTAAAAGCTGTATGTTTCACAAACATATTTTGCTTGACTATTTTTGAATGACATTAGCAACTGTTAACATTTTCTAGGAAGAATAATATTTCAAAGTCTTATGCAGAATTTTAGCCAAGAACAAATATCCATCAAGCACTGTCTACTCCCTTACAGTTAAATGAAAAAAAGGGAGTTCAACAACCAGGAGGAAGACATAGTTCCACATAATTCTGACAATTAGTGGCTATACACTAATCATTAATGGTTAGATTCAGAAAACTCATAGTATCATACAATCACATTAAAAACAACTATGTACTTTTATTTAATTAGCATTCAAATTTCTTTAAAAGTTGGATTATACATGGGGACATCTCTTGAAACATCCTGCAGAGGTGGGTCACAAGTCTTCCTGTTCAGGGAAGTCTTGGAGAGCCACTAAGGGGACTTCAGTCAGTGTCCAGTCTATAAAGAGGAAAGTCTGCTCATCCTTCAGAAAAGGAAGCCTGGTCTAGCAAGACCTTATTTTGTCCTCAAGTGGATGGAACTGGTGGATGAGGAGCTGAAAGGAGCAAGGGGCTGCCATCCCCCCCCCAAAAAAAAACCTTGAGAGATCCCTGAGGACCAGATCCTCAACTGTCCTCAAGAAAACAAAACCTTGGTTACTCTGGGCTAACTGTGTGGCCTAAGCATCCAGAAGGAAAGTACAACCAAAAATAAATAATCAGTAAGACAAGAGAAACTGTACTGCAAGACACAAAACTTGATATCTTAGTAAAAAGACAAAAAGAAAAAAGAGAGCACTGTTGTTTGGCCTGTCTTCAATTCTTACAGGCAGGTGAATCTGCTCTGTGGCTGCTACTGCTTTTGGCACTCCTCAAGGACATGAGATACAGCTTTTTAGCCTTCCAATGTAGACTGAGGACTGCTGAGATACCCAGCTTGTGAACTAAGCAGCTAATGGGAATTCAGCCTCATCAGAATATGGACTGCCATTGTTGGACTGCCATTTTTGGACTACCTCGGCTGTATCATAGAGGCCAGTGCAGGGGGATCAAGACAGGACACGTGCTTACTGGACTTCATTTGGGGGACTATGAGAGGGAAAGACCCAATGTGGAGCACAAGTGCCGGATTGACGGTTGTTTGGGCTTGTCAAGGAGGAGCCTTCGAGCACTCCCTTAAGGAAAATATCACATCTTTTAGGAAAAAAAAAATGTCCTCCAATTCAAGTGATATGTGTATGTATGTATTTATTTATGTATATATATATATAAAACTATGTATATATGGATATATACTGAAGAAATACAAGTAGGAGAGAACAATAACAAAGAGCTGGAAAAAAAGAGAAAGGTTTATGAACATTCTTACCACACAAAAGGCAAACTATGAGGCGGTGGATACTTTTAAAATGCTATGTCAGGTGCACATTTGAAAACATCTTACTCCATTCCATGAATATGTAAATTATTATGTATGAGGTAAAAACAAGGTAAACAACAAAAATGACAGATAAGTGATTAAATAAAATGCTCCTTAATGCCCCCCCAAACAGGTAAACATTAAAAAAAAAGTTGGATTCCCAAGGGTCTTCAGTCTATTCCACCCTCGCCAAACCTTTCTAGAATATAGTCCTGATGGTTTCCACTTCTCCACTAGCAAAACAGTCTGTTTTTGTCTGAAAGGGATTTGATTTGTCTCCTCGTCTTCCAGGTCAGCCATTCAGTCCTTTGATGCTGGATTCCCTCTATGATACTCTCTTCAGCTGAGACCCTTCACTTCTTTCAGACCTTGGTCCTCTCTTACTGCCCTAAGGAAGCATTTCCCAATTAACCTCCCCCCCCCTTAGTTCATCGTTTATGTCCCCTCAGGATATAATTGTGCTATGCCGTTCTCACTTGTTGCCACATTACTTCTCTCCTTCTAGTATGTCTGTTCTGTTGCATTCACTCTAGATTCATTTGGATTCATACTATTTCCTGTCTTCTTGCCTTCCTGGCTTGGTCTTTAATTATTTTTTTTTATTATTTCAGAAGAAGCAACAGTGTCCTCCATGCTCCATAATTCATCAAGAAATACTTTATAGAAAATTTAAAATGGTAACCACCACTTTAGCTCTCTAAAGTTTTATAATTCTTTCCTTTAATTAAAAATTATTTCTGGGTGTGGCAGGGCAGATCTTTAATCCCTGTGCTTGAGAAACAGAGCTGAGAGATCTTTGTGAGTTTGAGACCAGCCTGGTGTCTGTAGTGAGTTCCAGGCCAGCTGTAGTTACAAGGATAGCCTGTCTCAAAGAAGCAAAAAGTTATTATTATTGGGTGCACGTGTGTGATAAATGTGAGGGTGCATATGCCACATGTATGTGTGGGAAGTCAGAGGACAACTTTTTCAAATCAGTTTTTATCATCCACCTTTACATGGGTTCCAGGGATCAAAAGCGGGTCACCAGGCCCAGATGGCAAGGGCCTTTACCCACGGAGCCCTCTTGCATACTGGGTTTTATAATTCTTCATGTTGATTTTTGCAAAGTAACAATACTATAGGCAAATGACTCTGAAATCTACATAACAGCTCATGGCCAATCTGTCATATTCACCTTTCTTTTATCCATGTTACTTTCTGAATATTCATAGCTCTTTTCCTTACTACCATGTCAAACTTATATGTCTAAAATGATATTCAGTTTCTGTTAAAAACCAGTTTTCATATGTACCTATTTCTATTAAAGTTATTCATTACTTATTTTTAAAAATGTTCATCTACCTAGCATTTCCAAACTATAAGTATATCAGTTCTGAAAAGGACATCAAATAAAAAGAAACCAGAGAATGTTAACTGCATTCATAATTTGTATTTTGACTTGAATGCTCACCTCACATATATAATGTGCCTTTATTTTCAGGCAGAACAGTAAATTCAACATGTTCAGAAGTGTAAAACAACATAAAATATTTAATAACCAATGAGAACCAAATTTTAAAATGTTTAATTACATTATTAAAATATATTAGCTATACATAATTTAAAAGTGTATAAACAATTTAGAGGTTGAGCTCTGAAGCAGTAGAGTCAGTTACACACTCAGGCAAGCAAAGTGAACACAGGCTGATCTAGCAGTGGAGTAAGCAGTTTGAGATACCAGTTACCTAACTGAAGGTCCTCTGTTTAGTAAGTAAGAAAGAAAAGCTATCTGCTGTCACACATAGGGGGCTGGACAAATGCACTTAACTCTTCATTATTCTAATTCCTGTTTCCAGTGAACTAACAGTTCTTAAAAGAGGCTTCCTGGAGTGGATTTTTATGGATCTAAACATAATGCATTAATTGGAGGATGACGGGTATTGATGAGTGAGAATGGAAGTAAGAAAAAGTGTTCTGAGACTTTAAGGGCTTCCTGTCTTGCCTCTCTCTTCACAGAGCCATCAGTCAGTCAAGAAGATAAAATTCATTACTTTAGAGGCATTTATATGTCATCCATAAACTGAGTTTTATATTAAAAGCTTCAGATTTTCTAGTGGAATTTCATGTATCAATCAATGAGAGGGAAAAAAATCACTATGCAGAAGACAATTTAGAACTCTAAAATCATGCTGCCTACTTGTAAGCCAATGCAATAAATCTATAGAAAAGAATTCCAAGGGAAACCCCAGGAAGACAGAGGGTAAAAATCTATAACGAAGTGAGGGTAACTATGTAGAAACCTTAAAACTGAAGAGAGGGGGGGGGGATTTCTTTAGATTGATAAGAAACAAGATAGTATTATAAAGGAAAGTAAGTCCAAGAACCGTGCCATTAGATTACATTAATTTTTGCATAGTACACTCAAGAATAGTTAAAAAACTGAAACATATTTTTCCAACTCAATACAAAATTAATTACAAGGATTTCATAGGATGGTTGCTTGTGAATCAACTTTTAGAAATCCATAATAGTCACTTCCTATGATTATTATCTGATACTTTTAATCAATATTACTAATGATAACAGTGACACAATAGACCAATTGCTAACTTGGTAGGCTGACAATAAATAACCTGGAGGGAATGAGTATCTTCAGTTATGACTCTCACTTATTCTATACATATTCTACTTCAAGTATTACTTAAGGAATATCATGTGCATTGGTTTCTCCTTCAAACAAACAAGTAACTTAGTAATGAGGTTCAGAAATGCATTGACTCACATATGGTCAATAGCTGAGATAAAGGGGAAGTCAGCATCTGTGCCTGGGTCAATCTGTTGCAGTATCATAGTTGCCTCATGGCGTTAATACTGTCTTTGAATATTGTTGATGTTTTAAACATAATGACTCCGATAACAATAGCTTCACAGAGGACTTGTTTAAATTTAATTTGCTTGAGAATCGGGAAAACAATGGGGATTAACATTTATGAAATGCTACAAGCACTATGCTAAAATCTTTTACAATGTTATTTCATACATTCATGCCTTCAGCATATATTTATAGAGTATATTTTAGGTCTGGATGAATTACTGGCAAAACATACAAAGAGCATGTCCTTATGGGGCATACTATCTCCCGAGGGAGAAGAAATAGCAACACATCAACACTAAATGAAACATGATTTAAAATAACACCACGATATAAAGAGATAATAATAGCTTTGTATTTGTGTGTGATGCATGCTGTATGCTACTGTGTATGTTTCTGTGTGTGCACATGCATTGTATGGTCAAATGTTGGATGTCCCATTATATTATTTTTCACTTTATTTTATCTTTCGTTTGTGTTATAAGGCAGGGTTTCCTTGTAGCTCCAGCTGGCCTGGAACTCGCACTATAGATCAGGGTGACCTGGAACTCGCAGAGGCTTGTCTCTGTCTAGAAATGCTGAGACTGAAGATGTGTGCCACCATGCCTGGATCCACTTCATTTCCTTATCCCAGTTCTTTCACTGAGCCTGAAGCTCACCAGTTTAGCAAGCCTCCGAGACCCTCCTGCCTCTGCCTCGCCAACATCGGGATTAGATGCACGTGCTGCTGCTCTGGCTTTTTTGTGGTGCTGGGAATCCAAGCTCTGGCTCTCAAGCTTGCAGGGTAAGCACTTTACTGACTAACCAAGCCATCCCCTCAGGTGTACTTTGTTTTTTCTACCATTTGTATGGAGAATGTTCTAGAGGAGGAAATGCCCTGATGTAGAGAGCACACCTAAACATGCTCCCAAATGAACCCAGGTGTAAGGTAGGTGAGGATCTGCAGGTTGCTTGTTCAAGAGTGAACAGCAAGTTCTGAGGCATCAAGATGGAAATCTGCCGTATTCTGCAACATAAAGAGAATCACATGTAGTTGACTCAGCAAGTCAGAGTGTGGAAGGAGAACACCCTAGATCATGTAAGTCATGAAAAGAGCTGTGGATTTTCCTGTAAGTATGAAAGCAAGTCATTGGATGCACATAGCATAGGGGTATACATTGCATGATAATGTGCCATTCTGACTGTCATGTGATCAGATCATGAATGAATGGGGAATATTGATTTCTGTGACAAATGGTGACCTGAGCCTAGATAATAATTGGGAAAAGTCATGGGGAGTGATCAGATTTGAAGGTGAACTTCTTTGACTTGCTGAGTATAAAGTCACTGAGGTAGGGAAAAGGATCAGGGCAAACTTCCAGCTGTCGGGTCTGAACAGCTGTGTGAATAGCAGTGACATTTATCAAGATGAGGCAGACTCAGAAGAGCAATGTTAGACAGTATGGCTTGGAGTTCTTTGTTATACTGTGAAGTCAAGTGGCTCAGAGGAGAGACTGGGACTGAGAAATAAAATCCAAATCATTATTGGTAGCAGTTAAAGCTTGAAATAAGAGATTATCACAAAAGGAGAGTAGACCCCAAGGCCTGAGTCTTGTTATTTACAAATATCCAAAAGTTAGAATCACAGCCAGGGAAGTATAGGGTTCTTCTAACACTGTGGAGCATGCTTAGAAACCATATGATGGAAACACTCCATGAAGAATGGGATGAGAGAATTAGTAGAACCAGGCTCACCTAAGCCTTGAAAATAAGCAAAGTAACACCTGGATCCCCACTGTTTTTCAGTTCCTACACAGCTACTGAGTGATATTGTCAGGACTCATATACTACTGTCTACTTCAAAGAATCATGAGGCTTACATTTTCAAGACTCCATGTGCTTAAATCCAGAGAAACAAGCTATTGAAAAGCCAATCTGAGTGAAAGTTCCGGTAAATGTTCATATTCATTTTGGGAGCCCATTACTTGCAAAATAAAAGTTTTGAAGGAAACTTCACCTCATCATTATGTAGATTTCCAACTATACAGATTCATTTGCTACTATAAATTAATAACCTTAGTAGAAATTGGAATTCTGTTTTCAAACTAAATTGTTTGTTATGTTATGCAAATTGACATGACCATATATGGTATTAACTCAGTGACCAAACATATGTATACAATATATGTAAAACTGATATAATTCTATATTCATATACCATTGCTGCAAAGTGCTCTATGCCAAGTTTTATTTTATGTGAGGTAGCCAGAACAGTGGCACCTTTTCATATGGAAACCCTTTGCTATTGCCTAACACTGTAAAACTTTTGGCAGCAAAGAGCTGCCATATGGAGAGAGAATGTCTACTGCTCTACTATGCAAAATCCATAAAATGAATCACACAACTCTATCTACCAAACTTTAGCTTTTTCCTTACACTAAAGCTTTTAGCAATAATTTACCAGGAAACTTCATATAATGACTTCCTCGATTTGTTACATTTATCAGACAAAACACAACTTGTGTTGAACAGTCTCCAATCTAATGTTTGGACAAACAATGAGGATAAGGAGCATATAAAGCCTCTACATTTTTGTGGTTTTACAAATAATTTTATCAAAATGTCTGTCATCACACAATCAAATATTGTATCAAAGTGTAGCTTAAAGAATTCAACATAAAATGCTTGGTATCAACACATACAATGTTGTTAAAATTGGAAGAAGAAAATAAACACTTTTTCACAGGCAGACAAATACACTGTGTGGATACAGATGTTTATGCCCAGGTACATCCATAACACATCCTATGCATATGCCATATAGTGGAGGCACTTTTGTAAAATATACAATATTTATTAATTAATCAGAGATAGATAAGATGATAAATTAGGTATCTTGAAATTGATATGGGCCAGGTTAATGTTAGGATTAAGTCTGTTTAAGTCCTATAAAGAATATTAGTCACAATTCTTTTTTATTTTTACTTTTTCTTTTTTATTACATGTATTTATTTATTTTGGGGGGCCATGCATATGATGTATACATGTGGGGGTCAGGGGACAATTTGTGGAAGTGATTCTATCCTTCTTCCAAGTGGGTCCTGGGGGTTGAACTCACTTCATCAGGCTTAGTGGCAAGTGCCTTTACCCACTGAATCATCTCATAGCTCAAGCGGAAAGTTTTAACTTTTTTTTTCTTTTGGTCTTTTTGAGACAGAGTCTTCATTTAGTCCCAGCTGGCCTAGAGCTCACTACATAGAACAGGCTGGCCTTGAACTCCCAGAGATCTGCCTGCCTTTGCCTCCCAAGCACACGCCAGGCTCCTTCTTTTTGTTTTGAGATAAGGTCTCACTATGGCTGACCTGGAATTCTTTGTGTAGTTCAGGAGTAGTCACAATTCTTACAATTGGATTTCATTTTCTCAAAGTTGAATGTCTCCAGGGACTTGGAAAAAAAATAGAAATGATATCCTGTATTTCAGTTGATCAAAATAATCTTTCCAATAGTTTCAATCTACCAAATAAACCAACCATTGTCTTACAGGAGGGCCTTGAGATACCACGTATAGTTAAGAAAGAAGATACATAGAATGTGTAGCTAGGTCCCTATTTTTCTTAGAATTGCTTCACCTCTGTCTTCCAGATTTAACTTGCATCCTTTCTGAACTGATAGACTAAACCCTCCCCTGAAGGTTTCCACCCTAGAATCACTGACTCAAGGTCATATGACAAGAAGAATTGAAGGGAGATGAAACAATGAAGCAAAAATCAAGGACCAATGAATCAAGGCCCAATGCATTCCTATTTTGGTTTCCATAAGATACTTATACAGTTCTGATAATAGTTTTTTCCCTTCTGCTTTATCTGGTTGTAGTGTTTTCAAAGCTTGCAGCCAGTTTTGTCCTCATTTACTTTAACCAGTATTCATATAAAATAGAGCATCTCAGTCTCATATCTCTAATCCAGGCACCATTGCCAGCCATGTGATCTGCTAGAAATCTTCAGACCCATCTGTGTATTTGGGTCCTGTTGGTTTCAACATTCTATTTCCTAGTAGAAGAAGTATAGAAGAAACAAAAGTTGCAGAAGGGATCTAAGCTCCTCTCCAAACGTGAGTTAAGCCATCACCACTCTTTTCAGATGCCTTTAGCTGACATTTCAAGATGAGTAAAGAAGGCTTAAGACTATAAGATGAAGAAAACTAGGGACATAGGAAAGGAAGTACAAACGAAAGGATTCGGTCACCATTATACCTAAGCTTCGCCATGAATAGACATGTCCAAATCCAGTTAATTAGAGGACAAGCCCAGGGAACAGGTGATGAATTCTCTGGAGTCCCCTTATAGACTTTCCCAGGCAATAATGGCACTAAGAACTGCCATCTGTGTGTCCTGCCATGTGCCAGCTACTGGGCTCAGTGTTTTCATATGTTATCTTGTTAATTCCTTTGGCTTAGACATCTTTAGGGTATGTTCAGAGGAATAAAAAAGACTGCTGGCTATTCCCCAGAGCTTTACAGGATGGGGCATGGCTTCAGGTGGCGATTGTGAGAAATGATCCCTTGCTGCCTGCCAAGTGCAAGTTCAGGGGAATGACTGTGGGTGAGAGAGGGAGGAGGAAGATGGCTCACCCACGGAACCCAGGGGAGTTTGTCACTGAACTCTGCTGGACTAAGAAAAGCAAATTATAGCCGAATGCTGAATGCTGATCAAGTATTTAGCACACAGAAAATAAAGCATAAAAAGAAATCCAAGTTTACTCTTACTTAAAAAGAGTCACAGTAAAAATGAAAAGGAATTTTTTTCTGAGAAAATCTGAAAAGAAAAAAAAAAGCACTATAACTAATCATACTAAAGTTGTAAAGATTTAGTCATTAACCAGCATTTCTGAGCATATTCTATTAACAATTGTCCACACATTTAAAAAAATGCTACGGTAACATAACAGATCATACTGTACTTTTACAAAAATAGCAATAAGTTAAGTATAAAAAATATTTAAATACTTCAAAAAATAGCAAATAAATTCCCTCAAGCTCTTTTACTTAGATTTCAAATTAATAATTTTCATATAGTTTATTGTAAATTCAGTAGAAGATAAGCATAAAATGAAAATAGTGGATCAAAGAGAGCAACAACATTAAAATAAGGCAAAAGGTGAACTTTTCTCTAATTTCCAGGATGTAGTTTTTGTGTAAAAACAATGAAAATTTCCAGTACAACCTCAATACTTCTGTTTGTTTTCTTAGGTGTACCATTTTACTTGGTTTTTTTTTTTTCTGTTTTATAAATTTGGAAGAGGCAAGAAAGCAGTCTAACAAAAATTTAAAGTGCATATCTAACTGTAAAAAAATCTATCATTTATAGACTAAAGACAATCTCACAATATTTGAACTCTTCACTGCAAACAGCTCCTGGTATATTTTCGATCAGGTATAACTTTGTGTTTTTAGGAACATCTGTCCTCACACTCTAGACTAAAATCAACCGGAATATACTATCTTAAATACTCGAGCAAAAGTCAGTAAAAGATACAGTAGGCAAACACTGTGGCCAGCTCAGCAGTGATTACCAACTCATGCTCCAAATTCACTATAAAATGAAAATCAATATTTCCACAAGTTCCTGCAACATAAAAGATAACCTTCATTGATTTTTCTAGACTTAGGCCTCTCTGATAAAATCTAATATAAATTTTCAACCATGAGGATTTGGATCAGAGCAGAGGTGATAAGTCCTGCACATCTCTTAAGAGGTGGAGAATTTTTTTTTTTTAAGTGCACGTTCATACTATTTATAATTTGCCCTGTGCAAGTGAAAGCCTTTTCCACCCGTGCTATCAGGAATCTCTTCTAATTTTTATTACTGTGAGGCTAAAGCCTGTTCCAGATAATTTGGAAATTTCAGGGGAGTTGTGATAGGGCTGATGGTGCAGCCCTGGCTGACTTGAGAAAGGAGCTAACCGGTAATAGCCTCTATGGCTGCGCTGATTAAATGTTGCCATAGATGAAAGGCCTGCCGTTGCCGCAATAAATTAACCAATCACACAAATCCCAAGTCAGTGCTAATCCTTCCTTGATACTCTGATCCTCTGATCAGCTCAAGGAGGTAAAGAAACTGGCTTGTGACGCTTGACGCTCTAACCCCTGGATTTCATGTACACAAGGAGCTAATGATATCTTGCTGACCAGTTCAATGGGATGAACTTCGCTCACAACCCTTAGGGAACACCATGGCCCTCTTTAAAAAAAGGAAAGAGAAGAAAAAAGAAAAGGAAAAAGGAAATTGACAAGACAAGCAGACAGGACGCTTTCGTTTTACTAGGAAACTGCAGGCAAACTATCCAACACTTGTTAACTCAGAGAATTATTAAGCCAGGAATAACATGCAGCACGCTTTGTATCCTTTAGGTGTAGATAATGAATCACAATAGGACAAGGATCAAATAGAACAGGGACTACTAGGGGGAGACAACTGGAGAGAGTGGCATTTCAAGAAATTACTTTGGTCTCTTTTTTATTTTTTATTCTCTTTTGTTGAATTTTAAAGCAACTGCCCAAAGAATATTCTAGGCTTTTAGTAGACCCACATTTTGGATTCTTGTAAGTTTAGTTACAGTTCCCAGGCTCCATAGCAATGTCAGTGTGGTTAGAATCTGATTTCAGAATGGACTCATTTAACCAATTAGTGGAAGGTCTGAGCACATGCAGCGTCTCCCTGTTAATTATGCGAGGGGCTGCTTCTACAACAGAGTTCCTGAAATTGAGTCTGTGAAGGATGCATTAGTGGACTCCGTAATTGGGGAAAGTTTTTTTTTATTTTTATTTTTTTATTTTTATATAGTAATTGGCTGCTAAAAGGAAGAAGGCTCAAGGATTTTTCTCTAAGGTTTGATATAGAAAGATTTTTTTTGAAAGGACTTCATTATCTTTCTTGGTCAGCCTCAAGAAATTAAAACTAATTCTTTCATAACGGAGCTCGAGAAACTGAGAGGGAGATATCAACGAAATCAGCGTTTTGGCAATGCAACTAGACTTGTTTTAATAGGAGAAGCTCTGGGGCACCACGAGATAGTTTTCTGAACATATATTGAATTGTTTCAGTTTGGAAGGTAGTTGAAGGGGAGACTAGATCATTTTTCCAAAAGAGACTTTTAAAAATCATCTAGGGGTCTGAAAATTTAATCGCAAACCAGCCACAGGAAGAAACAAAGCTGTGGGATTCTGCGGATACTTTCGCAAGTGGCTATTCTAAGTTTAAAATGTATCCACACTTCAATCAAAGGCTCTTTATAAATATTGGAGAGAATGTTCAGATCAGTTCTCTGACAAAACTTCTTTGGATTTTAACTATATTGTCGTTTCCTCCTCTTTTATTTACAGGATGATCAGGTAGCTACCTTCCCAAAGGCGGTTCTTCCCGCTGCTGGGCTAGACAGGGCTAGCCTGGATGGAAGGGGCAGACCTCCTGGGAATTAATTAGTCAGACTGCTGGAAGAACACAGTTTACTCCCTGCAAGGCATTCTGGGCCAACGTTGCAGAATAACACAGCTATTTCTGACACACACACACACACACACACACACACACACACACACACGCACAGAGAAAGAGAGAGAGGTAAAGAGAGAGAAAAAGAGAACGTTTTACCCTCATAAGAGCAACCGATGTTATAACAGTCCAGAGAGACCCTAAAGTAAGTTTTATGCCACAGAATAAGAAGGCTGGACAGAACTTCAATAACGGTCCTCTGTAGAACGGAATCCTTTTGAGTCCTCATCTGATGTCTCACACCTGCAGCATCTATTCAGATGTTATATTTATCCTCATTAATAGTCTTGCATAATGTAGTTATAGTGCAGCAGTACTATTACGAATTGGATCCACTATCATTCCCCAAAGAAAGGAACTATTCATGAAAAATAACCTGAAGGCACTTAAAACATGTTGAAGAGTACAGGGATGTTTTTAGTAACTTAGGTAAAGAAAAATGCAAATATATTTCACATGATCCTTTTATTAGTAAATTAAGATTAGCTGACATCATCAGTATTGTAATATTTATCTGCATTGTATAAGATAAAAAGAAATAAGGAAAAGAAATAGAAATGGACTAAAGTTAAGAAAACAAAATTGTTCTCCATGCACTTCAGTAACTATTTTTACTTAATAAAACCACTGTTCCTCCTTTAGTGTTAATGAGGTACACATGGCATGTTCTCAGACAGTCACAGGTGAAAAGCCCAGGTCAGCTTTCTCCTTCTCATTAACACTCTCATACACAGTTCTATAACCTTCATATACTTGAAACAAACTGTCCCTATATCCTTAATTTTAGATAAGTAGAAGTGTTTCAGCATTTAACATTACTCTGACCTAAATTTTGTGCATTTGTAACATGAGTGGAAATATACATGAAAAACAAAAAGCTTTTTAAAGCTGGCTATATCAATCTCTTCCATTCCAAAGATTTCCTTCTGATTTTTAGATGGTGTTAAACAGAAACCAGATATAATAAAGTCCTGCCATCCACTTCCATCAGCATTTCAGCATGTGTTAAGAAACAGCCCCACTTTTTGTTCACATACAGCTTTCTTATGTAGTTTCTAGAAAAAATAACTACAAATATGAAAGCCTGAAACAGAAATTCTCAGTGCACAACTTCAATTATACCTTGTAGTAGAATTTTACTTTGTGTATGTTAGTGTGTGGGGGTGGGTGTTAAGGAACACAGGGCCTCACAGGTCCTAGGAAGTAGTCTACTGCTACCCATTGTGCTAAATCTCTGGCTCTCTTTCACCCTTTTTATTATTTTCAGTTGCCTTGACTGATCTTGAATTCACCCTGTAGCCCTTGCAGGCCTTGAACTACCCCATCTTCGTTAGGCTCCCAAGTAGCTGTGATTATGGGCAAGGAGGTTCATGAGTTTAAGACCAGCCTATGCAGTTCTAATTGGAAAAGAGGAAGTCAAGCTATCCCTTTTTGCTGATGATATGATTGTCTACCTAAGGGATGCTAAGAACTCCACCAGAAAACTCCTAGAAACGATTAAGAGCTTTGGTAAAGTGGCAGGATACAAAATAAACCTAGAAAAATCAGTAGCCTTTCTGTACACCAACAACAAGCAATTGAAGAAGGACTACAAGGAGACCTTCCCACTCACAATAGCCTCAAAAACAATAAAATACCTAGGAACAAACCTAACCAAAGACACCAAGGATCTCTACAACAAAAATTTTAAACCCCTGAAAAAGGAAATTGAGGAAGACATCAGAAGATGGACAAACCTCCCATGCTCATGGATTGGGAAAATAAATATAGTAAAAATGTCCATCCTACCCAAACTAGTGTACAGATTTAATGCGATCCCAATCAGATCCCCAAGAGTTTCTTCACAGGCCTGGAAAAAAAAATCCTCAATTTTCATTTGGAAAAACAAAAGGACCCGAAAAGCCAAAGCCCCCCCACCCTGAGTGAAAAGAGCAATTACAGGAGGGATCGTCTATATTCCAGACATCACACTACAGGGCTATAGCCATAAAAAAAAAAAAAAAACAGCCTGGTACTGGCACAAAAACGACAGTTGACCATGGAATGAAAACTGAATCAAACCCTGAGCTCATCTCAATTTCAGCCCACCTCATATTTGGCAAAGGGGCCAAAGATGATCACAATGGAGGATAAACCTAGCATCTTCAGCAAGTGGTGCTGGCAAAAATGGATCACCACTTGTAGAGAATGAAATTAAACTCTACCGTCTCACTTGTACAAACGGGTCAACTCCAGATGACCAAAGTCTCAACGTGAAACCCCAAACTCTGGAGGTGTGTATTAGTAGAGAGAAGCTTGGCAGCAGACCACAGACATAGGTGTAGGAAAAGACTTCCTAAATCAGACAGCAGCCTGCACAAGAAATACGATCGACAATTGACAAATGGGACCTCATTAAACTTCAAAAGCTTCTGTACATCAAAGGAAGCAATAAAGGAAGTGAGGAGAAGACCCACAGATGGGAGGAAACCTTCACAGCAGATACATCTGACAAAGCATTAATTTCCAGAGTATACAAGCTACTCAAAAAACAAAAAGAAGAAAAAAACAAATGTCATCAAAAGATGGAGCAAAAGTCTGAATAGAGACTTCAAAGAGGAGGAAGTTAGAGATGGCAAGAAACATCTTAAGAAGTGTTCAACATCTCTGAATATTAAGGATGGCAAATTAAAACCATTGAGATATCACCTTACTCCAATAAGACTGGCTAGGATCAGGAACATGAATGATACCAAGTGCTGGAGAGGTTGTGGGGAAAGGGGAACACTCATCCATGCTGGTGAATGTAAATATACTTGTACCGCCACTATGGAAAGCAGTGTGGAGAACCCTTAGAAGACTCAAAATGAGCTTCCATTTACCCATGTCATACCACTCCTGGGTATATACCCACAAGACACAACTTACTGCAAAGATACATGCACCAGCTATGTTTATTGCAGCTCTGTTCACAATAGCAAAAAGCTGGCAACACAGCCCAGGTGCCCTTCAAACTGACGAGTGGATAGAGAAAATGTGGTAGCATGTATACAAGTGGAATACTATGCAGCAGTAAAGAGGGACAACATCATGAAATTTGCAGGTAAATGGATGGAGCTGAAACATTATGTTAAGTGAAGTAACACAGTCCCAAAAAAACGGACCATGGTTCCCTCATATGTGGTGCTATACCAATAACCCCAGATTAAACATTTCTCCTGAGGAGGGATGCATAGTAAAAGTACAACAAGAGAAAGACTGCATCAGAAATGGACCGAAATGGTGAATTGGGAAGGGGGGAGGGGTGGGTGGGGACACTGGTGTATATTCGATTAATGCATATATTTAATTGACATGAGTTCAACAAGTGCCCCCGTTTTGCCCAGACACTGTCTACAGGATACATGGTGTTTTGGACTTAGTAAAAGTAATATAGTGTATATTAAACAACATTGGTTTTACAGATCTATTAAAAAACGTAATGCATCCGAGTTAAATGGAGATATAATTCACTGTTGTGTAACAACTATTTATAGTGGGTTCCTGATGAAACTTACTTTCTAGTGCCACAAAGGTTTTGAATGAGGACTTTCTTGCCTCCCCCCCCCAGAACAAGGAGAAATATGACGATAGAGGCGTTTCTCCAACTGTATAATTGGAGACAACTATTATAGAGGTATCTCTTATAAAACTGGTAAAAACTGCCTTCTTTAATTGACTAATAGACATAGAACTGTGAAAAGGATACTCTCTGTTCCGAACCAAATATAACACTAAGTCCTTAAACTATGCGCTTAAGCAAAATATATCAATACAGGAGCTCTGACATCAGTATGGATTATTCCCCAGGGAGATGTTGGCCAGGGGATCTAAGGTCCCCACAAAAGGTAAACTCCTTGCCTCTAAACTGGGATACCTCAAGAAAGAAGGATAAGCCCTGCTGCTGAAGACCTGTGTTAACATGGGAAAGATGATTGAGACACACATGCAAGTGTACAGATGGCCTCTGGAACACCAGAGGTGTTAAAGGGCCACTAAACCAATATAAAGCAAATACGGGTCTCCTTGAGTAAGCAAGACTCACCGTCAGCACCAGTTACACCTCACCTGCCTGGAAATAATGTGCAGCAGAGGCAGCCATTGCCTGTATATCCCAAATCTAATTGGCTATTGGCTCTCTCCTTGGAGGAATGACCCATGGCTGGTGCCACAAGCTTACATTCTCTACAGGTTAGGAGATATAATAAGCCACAGTAAGAGCCCCGTCATATTTAACAGGAAAAAAATGTAGTTCGTGGATCAACATCTCATCTAAACATATATGTCTATAACAAGTAACCTTCCATAACTATTATGCTGCTTAAATACCTATATATCTAATTGCTTGTGCTTCATTAGTAGTGATCGAAAGGTTATTCCTGGACAGACTGTCAGCCCATGAAAGGAAACAGCCAGAATTGACCAGAATCCAAGACAACAGCTCCAGAGAGAGTGAACTGTTCTGCTTCTCATCCACTTGTGCCCTTTTCTAAGCCCAGGGAATAATCTGCGGAAGAGGGGGGTGTGGTAGATGTAAGGGCTGCGATTGGGGTGAATGGTGTGATGATGAAACTACAGCAATGTAGTCCTGGACCCTCATTTGATTAACCTGATTGAACATACAACCCCTCACCCCCCGCTGGAAGGTGGGGCTGTGGGTGTTTGGGCACAAACAGCCTGCAATTGGTTATACATGAAGGATGCTTGTACTCATGGCTATTATCACTTATAGCTAAAAAATGGAAAAAAAAAACTGAGAGAGATATGCAGACAGTCATGGCAGATGCATGATCTCGGTTGGGGTGGGGGTGGGGGTGAAGGAAGGGGAGATATGCCTGAAACTGAATTGGAAATGCTGTATGAAATGCCCAAAGCATCAAAAAAAAAAATGTTGTGAAAAAAAAAAAAAAAGACCAGCCTATGCTACATAGTGTGACCTAGTCTCTAAAACAACGACAAAAACAAAACCATCACTCATAATAGTAAAGTTTAGTTTTGGAAAAAAAAACATTTTGTCATGATAGCAAGTGTCTGTCCTTTCCTAGAGTCATCTACTGAAGACCCCCTTACTTAATTGAGGATTTGCAGTTAAGCCCCAGATCCCTCTCCTCAGTTTCTACCCTGAGAATTCTTCTGTCCTAAGTTGCTTTCTATAATGAATGGAGACCAACTACATTCTTAGGGAAACAGATTACTTGTTTTGAACTGTTTTCTCACAGTGACATGCAGACATTTGATCCCCAATTAAGAAAATACTAAAGTTTTATTTTTCTGTGTTTTTTATTTATTTATTTATTTATTTTATTTTTTATGTGTATGAGTGTACTGTCTGCATGTCGGTTGGTGCACCCATGTCATGCAATGCCGCGGAGGTCAGAAGAGGAAAATACCACTTTTAAGATCCACAATGAACTTACAAAGGTTTTGACAGGAAAAGGAGAATAACCTCAAAAACCAAGGAAATGCCAGTTTCTATGTAAGGAAAGAAACTATGCTACCAGACTGCAGAATGTGATGCAAACTTCCAAGGGAATGTTGTCTCTTCTCTCTCTCTCTCTCTCTCTCTCTCTCTCTCTCTCTCTCTCTCTCTCATTCTCACCCTTTCTTTCCATGGATAATTCATATTGTGAAAGAACAACAGAATGAAAGAGTACTTGTACTTATTTATAATATTTGTTTTCCTTTCTCTCTTCTTTTGGAGATTTTCTATTCACTCATTTCTATTTCTTTTACTCAAGACAAGATGTGAAGTGATCAGAGAGCCCAGCTCTTTTCCTTTAATGCAGACCAACCTGCTCCTCTGCTCTGACACAGATGCCACCACTGCACATCTTTATAAATACACAGAAGTAGTAACCACGCAACAACAGAACTCTTTAATTATTTAATCCATTGATTACATAATTGGTCATTTCTTTTTTTAAATTTTGATGAAAAAATTTACATTTATGACTCCATGCGCGTGTGTGTGTGTGTGTGTGTGTGTGTGTGTGTCTATGTTGGCTGGTGGGTACCACACCGCAAATATACAAGTCAGGGAACAGCTTGCAATATTTCCCTTCTGTCACTTATGTCCTGGTGATCACCCTCAGGTTTTCCCTCTTGGCAGCAAGTGCCCTTATCTGAGGGACCATCTCACTACCCCTGTTTCTATTTTTCCATCTTTCAAATGAAAGTAAAATAGTGAACAAAACATAAAATACAGCTTTCTCAGCCTGGCATGGAATGCTCTCCATTCCCTTTGTTAACCTCATTGTTGGCTACATCACAGTAAAGCATAGCAACATGAATTTGTGACATCTGGTCACACCGTATGGATGGTCAGGAATCAGATGGAGATCTGGTCACACTGTATGGATGGTCAGGAATTGGATGGAGATCTGGTCACACGGAATGGATGGTCAGTAATTGGATGGTGATCTGGTCACACCGAATGGATGGTCAGGAATGAGATGGAGATCTGGTCACATCATGTGGATGGTCAGGAATCAAATGGAGATCTGGTCACACTGTATGGATGGACAGGAATCGAACGGAGATTTGGTCACACTGTGTGGATGGTCAGGAATTGGATGGAGATCTGGCCACACCGAATGGATGGATGATCAGGAATCAGATGGAGATCTGGTCACATTGTATGGATGGTCAGGAATCAGATGGAGATCTGGTCACACCAAATGGATGGTAAGGAATCAGATGGAGATCTGGTCATACTGTGTGGTAGTCAGGAACTGGATGGAGATCTGGTCACACCAAATGGATGGTCAGGAATCAGATGGAGATCTGGTCACACTGTATGGATGGTCAGGAATTGGATGGATATCTGGTCACACTGTATGGATGGTCAGGAATCGGATGGAGATCTGGTCACACCGTATGGATGGTCAGGAATCGGATGGAGATCTGGTCACACAGTATGGATGGTCAGGAATTGGATGGAGATCTGGTCACACCGTATGGATGGTCAGGAATCAGATGGAGATCTGGTCACACCGTATGGATGGTCAGGAATCAGATGGATATCTGGTCACACTGTATGGATGGTCAGGAATCAGATGGAGATCTGGTCACACTGTATGGATGGTCAGGAATCGGATGGAGATCTGGTCACACCGAATGGATGGTCAGGAATCAGATGGAGATCTGGCCTTCAGTTCACTTCATCACTTTCCCTTTTATTCCACCCAGTGTTCTACTCCAAGAGAAACAGAGCCACTCGCATTTGGAGTGAGCCTTTCCCCTTAGTTACTCATCTGTGAAACATTTTCCATTGTATATATACATGCAAAGGTTTGCCTCTATCTCCTGGGTGATTCTAAATCCAGTCAAGTTGACAAAGAGCACTAACCGTCACAAATACATTGCAGTATGGGTCTAGGGGCCCTTTCCTCCCTGTCTAGTGGCAGGCATGTGATCCACATTAGACTGATAGGGCTCTGCCTCGTGAATCAGAATCTTGCATAAGACCAAACCTGCTAGAATTCATTCTTGCCTATGAATGTGGCTACTTAGACAATAGAATTGCTCCTACCAGATGCCCCTCATCCAGACTGCATTCTTGTAATTTTTTAATTTTTAAACTTTTATTTATGTGCTTTTTTATTGTACGTGTGAGTGTATTGCCTGCATGTTTGTAAGTGCATCCATGTCCTGCAGTGCCCATGGAAGCCGGAACAGGGAGTCAGATCCCCTGAAACTGGAGGTATAGATGGTTTTCAGCCACCATGTGGGTGCTGAGATTTGAACTCACATCTTCTGTAGAAGCAACCAGCACTCTTAACTACTGAGCCCTGTCTCCAGTCCCACTTTTTGCCATTTTCTAAACTAATACTTTGACCTTCCATGAGCCTTGTGCTCCAATATCTTCCCTCATAAAAGTTGTGTTTTTCATAAGTAACCCCGAGATTGTTTCCAATACTTATAATTTCTTGCATATACCTGCATCAAAAATCACCTTATGTTAAGTCTATATTTACATAGCTGATTCTTTCATCGACAGTGAGTAAACCAAAATAATTTCTGTCCTCAGACACTACACTGTACCTGGCATGTGATGTCTTCAAATAATTGTTTTTGAATCAGTGAAAGGCTTAATGAATGAACCATGCATGACACTGGTGATGAAGAATCTTGTCATGAGAAGGAGTTCCAGGGAGATCGAACAGAAAAGAAAGTGGTTAGGGGTTGTGAAGCCAAACCCATGTTCAATCCATAATTTATTCTTTAATTGGTTACCTGTGTTATAAAAAGATTCTGAAACTGTAGTTTCCTCATCTGTAAAATGGAAGAACCCATCTTCTGAGAGATGTGGAATCAGGAGACAAGAAAACAGTCCAGTATGCAAGCTATACTATTTAACTAAGTCTGCATGCTAAAGATATAAATAAAACTACTTTCTGTACATTAAAACTGAGAATCTACAATCTAGAGCTGAGGTATTTAAAGTTGTAAATACTTAAGACTGGAGAGAGGGCTCAGTTGTTATGAGCACTGGCTGCTCTTATAGATGATCTAGGTTCAATTCCTAGCACCTACATAGTAGCTAACAGCTGTCAGCAAGTTCCAGGAGATCTGATGCCCTCTTTGACCTATGCAGTCATTGCTTACTTGGGGTACACTTACATTCATGTAGGTAAAACATATATACACGTAAAATAAAAATAGCTGCATAAAAATAAAATAATAAGTACTAAATTTGTGCTTAAGTACTTATACTCATTTTAATAGTGCACACTGATAAAATTTTACTCTTTCAAAAAGTAGGATCAAGTTAAAATCTTGGGCCTCGCTCTTGATGTGAGAATTTTCTAACAGTTTTTGAGATAATGGCACAAAACTGATTGCAAACCCAAGGGATATCAAAGCTAGAGGAAAAGGCACTGTCCTAAAGCAAGGTGATAACTAGAAGCCCGAGAGCTCCATGGGGCAAGAAACTGGATGATTCAAAAAGAATAACTCTGGCATTTTAGTTTAAGGATCCCTTTAAAGATGTTACTGCATTCTTTGTCAATGAACAAGGTAATCAAACCATAAACGTTTGACTCCAATAACCCCGAAGCCCCTGGAGAATAGTTAGTGAAATATGAGAGCAGTTTAATACCTAGAAGCCCTACTGCATTATGGTAAGGTCAGCTGAGAAGCACTGTTGAGACTCCAGGTCATGGTGACTCCATATGGAGCTGGGGAGGCAGCTAAAGTAATAAACTCTCCCACGATTAGGATTTTTTTTCCATGCTAATGTAGACTGACCATTGTTCATCTTTCAGGGATTTTTTTTTTTTTAACTTGAATTTTTTGCGCGGGGGGGGGGCAACTGTGATTAAGATCTACAAATTACTGAAAGCACTGTCTGAACCAACAAAATTCTCTCTCTCTCTCTCTCTCTCTCTCTCTCTCTCTCTCTCTGTGTGTGTGTGTGTGTGTGTGTGTGTGTGTGTGTGTGAGAGAGAGAGAGAGAGAGAGAGAGAGAGAGAGAGAGAGAGAGAAGAGATATCAGTGTAACCGATAGAAAGTCTATAGCTCTTGACTTGTGCACAGAGCTATTTCTCCTTTACCCCACCCCGGGAATGAAATACGCACTGAACAGAAACCGGCATCAGCTTGCATGGTAATAAGATGACTCTAAATGAGGCATCTGAGGACAGAAACATTAGAAATTGGGGACAGCTGCGGACAGCAGATTTGGGACACTGGTATCATGTATGTAACAAATCTTTATTAATAAGTACATTAAATCCCATATTTTTCATTTATAACTGCTGCATAATTTCCTGTTAACACTTCATGTAAATTCCAGATAAGGTAATAATTTTTTTTCAGAATTCTATTTCTGTTTCATTATATGTTCTATACTCTGCCCCACAGGTCAGTTGCATGATTGAAGTATTATGCCTCATTAAAATTCCACTAGTTAAAACATGGAGACAGAATTTGGGTAATTCTTTTCTCCATTACTAGAATTAACCATTCCAGCACATTCCTGAGCTCTCTGAATCTCATAATTTATGTATACACATACACTTGCATCGGCACTATTAACAAGTTCTTAAATATACATACATATAAGAAGCATATGTCAAAGAGATATGTGCTGGTCAAGGGGTCTCTATGTCCCAAACAGAAAGCTCTTATCTGTCTTTTGCTCCAGTGGCTGAAAAATCCTTGCCCCACCACCTCCCAGTTCAGTCTTTCTAGCTAGCAGCTGCTATCAGAAACCTAAATAACAAAAATATGCAAACTTGCACACTAATTCCCTTTGGAGATGGATCTTGGCTGCAGCCCTGTCATAAATCAGAGAATTTCGATATGAAATGAGGCAAGCAGCTCTAATCATTTCTGCATTTCAAATTGGATCACTGGCTCAATCACTGGGCTTTTTTAAACTGCTTGCCTAAGAGCAAATGTGAGGCGGGAGATAATTCTGAAGACATCTCTTCTTTTGTGGCCGTAGAACTCTTTTAACTGTTTCAAGACTGAAGGCCACATTTCAGTGATAATGGCACAAATATGGTGGGAGAGATACGGATCCTTCAAGACATCTTCCTCCTCTTTCAACTCACAGAATTCCATCAATATCTGCATATATTACATATATTAATGTATGTGTGTGCATATGGGTTTCTGTGTCTAAAAAAAGAAAGTGAGAAAAAAATAAGGAAAACATCTGACATCTATCCACAGTGTATTTTTCCTCAGAATTTCCTGGTTTTGACACAGGACATATTTCTATTGCAGTATTGAATAGTTAACGTTTATAAACTGGGGGAACATATTTCAGACCAAATGGAATTGTAGCAATATGTGAAGGGTGTTTAAGGTTGCGGGATGACCTGTCCATTTGGCTACCCTTTCAATAGATGAGAAATATTAAAGTCCTGTAACTTTCCAAGCTGATTTTTTATATTCTTATGTTTGCATTTTTGCATTTTTACATTTTGGATGACTCTTCCAAAACAATGAATCTAGGGGAGGGGTGAAAAGAGAAAGAAGCCTCTGGGAAATTACTGAAAGCAAAGAATCCTCTTGGCCTTCTGGCAATTTTTGCTTTGCCTTGCCCGTTTCCTACCCAGATGATGCTAAAGTCTTGTTCAGTTTTGCTACGCCCACTCCAGGGCTTTGAAATGGAATTCAACTCACTTTCAAAAGGATGGAGGTTTGCAATGCCTTCCTTACAAGCTTAACAGTGGTAGGGTAAAATACCAAAGCTAAGCTGCCTGTGTTTTGAGAACAGGCTGACATGTTGATCAGATTTTTCCTTTTCATATTAACAAATAAAATAACTCTGATTTATCTGGTATTCATTTTTTTGTTACAATATCACCTTTTAATGGCTGATCCTGTATTTCACTTCTCAGCACCCAATTTACCGTTTCCATGTTATTAATTTTGTGGATTGGGAGATGGTTGATGTCATGCTGATACATGTGTCTGAGGACTTTAATAACACTCCTCACATGCTTATGCAGTCTAATAAATGATGCTATTATCAGGTATTTCGTGTAAAGCTTTATACATTTTATGTCTACTTGGAATCACGAACAGACTGCATTTTATGGCAAACCTTTAGATTCATTAACTTAACATTATTTCTGGAGCTAATCAAGAAATATAAAAAATAAAACCTAAAGTAAATTTTTTATAATGTGACATTTTAGTATTTAGGTTGTTTCTGGCATATGAGTTTAAAACTGTATTAAAATTAAGTTTCAATACATTTTTCAAGGGCAGAAGCATTTTCTAACATGCTGCTTCAAAGTTATGTTTGCAGCATTAGCCATGTAATAATTTTAGGAATAAACCATCCTATTTTTATAGTCCAATTTTTAGCAGAAAGGTATCGTAAATATACATGCTTAAATAATAAAATTTACAAAGTGAAATTGTTTCTTAACATTTTATATAACTTATTTTATATTTTGTTCTAGTTTATTTTTATTTTACCAAATAATTAATTCAAAGATAATTATGAGGTTCTATGAAGTTCTGAAATTCTAATCTCATGAATATATAAAGTTAATTGTTTATATACCAATTTGTAGTCTAAAGAGGGGAGGGGACCCAAAATCAATATGCTCATTCACAGCCTATATTTATAACTTTATCTGAGAAAATTCACCTAACGTTTCAAGCTCTCCTAGAAGTTAAGTCTGAAAGCTGAAGCTATTTAAAGAAAATAAAATAAAGAAAAGTTGTGGTTGTTACCCACTAACTTATCCAACCACATAAATACTTACAATAACCTTGCATTATCCCTCTAATCCCACCTAGTTTTGTTTTCCAGGACTGCTACTAAACTAGCAGCACTCTGGAAGTATCATGTATGTGCTCTTTTTAGCTCTGAGCTGCTTACTTCTAGGGTAATGTGATTGACTGAGTGCTAACAAAAGGAAGTTAAACTTCCATAGGCTCCATGTGCATGTAGGCATGTGTTTACATGTGCACACATACATTTTCTCAGATTGTTACATAAATTTCCTTATGGTAATGTTCCAATCTACCATAGCAGCCTGCGGTGCCTATTGCTAGGGACTCTGAAAGTTTTAGATAAAACACTTCTTTAAGTTAAATCCCTAACTCAACATCATTATCTATACACATGCCCTTCAAACCATTTATAGCGTTCTGAAGTAAACCAGTATGACATTTGCAGATTAAAATAAGCACAGTATGGTTAACATGTGTGTAGCTCAGAACAAAACCATTGAAAAATAGTCTGTGTGCTATGTGACACTTATGCTCTGAAATACTTTAAGTATTTTCTCATACAACTTTCCCTTCTGGAATAAAAGAAAGACCAAAAGTTGTACTTGATGTATGGTATTTGTGGGAGGATCTTAGCTTCAAGATTCTTAACCTCAACACATCCTAGTACCTCAATGGAACCTGAAGGAGAACGTCACTCTTCAGAGACAAAAGTACTCCTTCATAGGCATGGTTAGATGTAGAGACCACATGGTGAAGAATGTCCTCAGCATCACTCTTCCTCAATAAAAAAAAAATGGAAGCAGAATAACAAAAGTGATCAGGAGAAAGTTTCTTCAAAGCTAATTCAGTTTGGAGGGAAAGGATGGCTTAGTGGGTGGGAAATTACTTACTCGAGCAATGGCTACACCATTGAAAAATGACATCCCCTCCAACAATCCCAACTGACAACAATCTCTCTAAGGGATGGTTGGAACCTCATGGGCCCAAGACTAAATACGGATGGTCAACCCTGTGCAAGTCTTATACAGATAACTATAGTTGAGTGAAATGATGAGTGCAATGGCGGTGTCCTGTCTGGAAGACTTTTTGCTCCTTATCTCCCCATCCTCAGCCACTCACATGGTTTCTGCTCCCTCTGGTTTAATTCTAGGTGTCATACACAGAAAAGAAGACATGAAGGAAGTGGAGAAGCTTGTTAGGGAGAAAGGTTTCAAATGGAGAGGGAGAGGGCAGAAAGAGGGACGGACATTGGGGATGACACGATGAAAATTCATTAATGTACGATGAGACTGTCGAAAAATTAGAAAGCCAAAACGGGAACAAATACAGAACACAAACAACAAACAAACAAGCAAACAACAAAACCCAGAATCAACAGAGATGGATCATCAGATAAAGGAAAGCAGAAGCACCACAAAAGAGAAGAGGAAAGAATGAAGCAGAAGCTGCATCTGTGGAGGGAAACTCAAAATCAGCTTGGAGCACAGCTTGTCAGGTGGAGTGGATCTAGACAAGCATGTGCTATTTTACACTAATCTAAATAATATTGTACTCATCTCCTAGACTAAATGAATTTCCTATATTAAATATGCCCCCAACTTCCCTTCACCTTAGGTTTGTGTGGAACTTGATAGGTTTAATTGTGAAAAACTACTTTTTTTCTGAATATAGGTGAAATATACATATAAAGAAGGGGTAGGGGCTGGAGAGATAGCCTAGCAGTTAAGAGCACCGACTGGTCTTGCAGAGGACCCTGCTTCGATACCCAGCACCCACATGGCGGCCGAGAACCATCTGAAACTCCAATTCCAGGAGAACTCCAGTTCCAGGGGAATCCGAGACCCTCTTCTGACCTCCTCGGCATTGCACAACAAGGGTGCACAGACCTACATGCAGACACTACACTCATACACATACAAAAATAAATAAAATAAAATAAAATAAAATAAAATAAATTTAAAAAAAGAAGGGGTAGTGCCAAAGTGGATTCCTGTTGTTGAAATCTATGGAAATCATTGTATACAAATTTAAACATCCTTTTTTTTTATTTTATTTATTTCTGTATGTGTATGAATGTACTGTCTGCATGTAGGTTTGTGCACCCGTGTGGTGCAATGCCGCCGAGGTCAGAAGAGGGTGTCGGATTCCCCTGGAACTGGAGTTCTCCTGGAATTGGAGTTTCAGACGGTTCTCGGCCGCCATGTGGGTGCTGGAGATCAAACCTGGGTCCTCTTTAAGAGCGTATACAAATTTAAAGTCTATGTGGGGGTGGAGAAGTTGCTCAGTGGTTAAGAGCACTGGCTGCTCTTGGCAGAAAAGTGCTGGATGCAATTCTCAGCATACACGTGGAGGCAAACAACCTTCTGTAATTCCAGTTCCAGGGGATCCTGGAACTTCTTCTGACTCCATGGCCGTTGTACAACATGGCTGCACTTATATACATGCAGGCAATAGGCTCATACAAATAAAATAAAAATACTAAAAATTCAGAATCTTCATTTTTAACCTATGACTTCTGACTTTCATGAATCAATGACAGTCTATTACCCTTTCATGCCACAGAATTTCTTACTTGGTCATTGATTGTAAATTAACAACTGGAACTGAGAACAGGAGTAGATTCTAAAATCAACAGGAGGTTCTCCCACAATTCATTCAGCCTTCGCCTTCAGTAGACTGTCCAGGTTAACCTCTGTGAGACATTTTTTTTGTTTGTTTCTTTTGTGTTCTGAAACATTTCAAAACACAACAGGATTAAGGATCCTTTAATCGTACTCTGCTGTATGTGGTATAGACCATGCTTTCCTCTGCCTTCTGTGACCATCTCCTCAAGGCGTCAATGAGAAGGAAGCACCTAGCCTACTCATCATTATCTGTCACCTAAACTTGCCCCCTGCCTGGCCTGACATACATCCTTACTCTAAGAATTTAGTAAAAGACTATCTTAAAAGCCATCCTGCCAGTACTGAGGCAGTGTGGTTAATCTTTGACAAAAGAGCATTCACATGTCAACAAAACAAATACCTAATGGAAGGTCCTACTGCCAAAGAATAAAGTAGGCCATTCAAGCTGCCAATAAGAAAGAAATTTAGAAAAGATTGAGCATTTGATCCCAGCCTCATCATCTCAATTGGGGTGAATTCTGACCCACACCATGGGCAGCTCCAGCAACCCTCAAAGGAGGCTGTGCAAAGCCCCTGGATTCAGGACAAGGGGTCCTGTAGAGCAAAAGGCTTTCAAATGGAGGAAAAAAGAGGGGATCTCAAAACACTGTTTTATTTTACACAATAATTTCCAAAAGCATATACTTTGAAAATTATGGAGATTGCTGAAATAATAAAACAATTTTTATTTCCTCTGCACTCAATTTCTTCTATAGCATAAAAATCTTTCTTATCCATACAACAAGTCATTTGGAAATCATGCATCTCTACCTCATCAGACACTGAGTTGGTTATCTGGGAAATAGTCATGTCTCTGCCCTATGTATGTAACCAGATTAACAAAGAGAACAATTATTATCTGATGCATTTTAATCAGATGTTTTTCAGATTTATATATTTTCAAGATTTTATGTTTAAAAATCCAACCAATGTTTCAATTTCCTTTAAACACTTTTATTGCCACAAAATCTAATAGCCTTTAATCCCAGTACTCAGAAGACATAGGCAGGCAGATCTCGGTGAGTTCAAGGCCTACCTGGTCTACATAGTGAGTTCCAGGCCAGCTGGGGCTCCAGAGAGACCCTGTCTTAAAAATACCCCCCCAAAATACACACGAGAACTAAAACAACAAAGTATACGGATTCAACTTATCCTAGGAGGTCTTATACTTTTCTAATCCATCATGTCAGCCTTACAGTACATTAATAATCCTGTAGTTCTCAACTTGCATGATGTACTCCCACAGGAACATCTGGCAATGTCTTTAGACATTGTCATTTATCACTATCAAGAGAATGGGACTGGCATCCAGAAGAGGGAGTCCAGGTTTACAGCTCAACATCCCACAATGTACTGGACAGCACTCACACAAAGAATAATCTAGTCCACAGGGCAATATTGTTAAAACTGTGAAGGATGCTTCAATCTAGATTATTAATCCATGGTTTCTGGTTTATAATCTACTATGTATATTTTATATGCAAATCTGAAAATACCTTTCTGCAAGTCTGTTCTGCAAGATTGTTCTGTACCTTTTAAATATTATACAGTGTAAAGAGTGGTCAGCATTTTCACTGTATATAATTTTCTTTTGGATTAAAGAGAGAGAGAGATTTCTAGAGTATTCTCATGCAAATGGAGTTTGTGCAACAAAGTCAAATTTAACGTAGTAAAATGTCCAGGACTTTACATTTGAAATAAAGTCTTTTTCTTAAGTCTACAGTGATTTTCATGATCTTACTGATGCTTTTCCATGTAGATGCCATTTGTTTCTAAAAGTTAGATCCAAAGCATTTACATCTGTATAATTCTTAAAGTCATTTATCAGACACCTGCCATCATTAGATGATAAACTCCAGGAAGAAAAAGATATTTTCTTTGACTCTTAAATAAAATAAAAAGAAAAATTGACACTATAGTGACTGACAGATAGAAACACTCATGCATGCACAGAAACAGAGAGAGAGAGAGAAAGAGAGAGAGAGAGAGAGAGAGAGAGAGAGAGAGAGAGAGATCCCCAAACAGTTTAGATATATGGTCAAAAATTTAAAAATACCTTTGATATTATATCAATCCCAAATAAAAGATCCAGGAAAAATTCCTAACATACATTTCTTTGAGAAAACTGGAAGTGGGGTCTGGAGAGATAAAACTCAGTGGTTAAGAGTACTGGTTGCTCTTTAGAGGACCCAGGTTTAATTTCCAGCACCCAACATGGCAGCTAGCAACGAACATAATTCCAGTTCCACGGACTTTGATGCCCTCTTCTGACCTCCATGGGCATTGCAGGACATGGTGCACTTAGACATGTAGGCAATACAGTCATACACATTAAAAATGCAAATAATATTTTTTAAATTGTAAGTGGAAGGAACAAAAAAGTGGAGAAGGATTATTTCTAGTGCTAATTTCTTTGGGAAAGCTTTCGAAGAACTGTACCATCCATGAGTCAAAACAAAATAAAACATGGCTTGGAAATAGTCCAGAGTATAGTCTGAATTAAACTAGGCTAATGATTCAGTACTTTTTGGAACTATTTTAAAGCATCCTGAAGTGTGGCTTCATCCATATTAAATAGCTCAGTAGGCACTTATGGCTCCAGTGTTTTTTCTGCCTGTATGACTTTGTACACTGTGTTTATTTCTTGACAGCCCACGTAAACACAAACACTGGTGCACACACATGCACACACATATCCTGTCTTCTTCCAACCCACAACATACCCTCAAGCTACTTTAGCTCTACTCATTTCCCAGGCCTTCTTTTTAGATAACACATGTGTTTTAATTTGATTGTTTAATCACTAAATATATACTATGTAATTTTCTAGAACACTACATCACCACATTTCTGCTTAACAGTTATAATATTTTTAATTGTAGAGTATACAGAATTTTTCCATTTATTTGTCTCTAATCGCATGGGGAATACAACTTCTATGATAGCCAGATCAATGTCTATTTTGAGGATTTTGAATAATTTTAATACTTTTGGTTCATAAAACCATGCCTGGTTCTTCTTAGGTTAAAAAATGAATTGCTGGGGCTGGAGAGATGGCTCAGCAGTTAAGAGCACTGACTGCTCTTGCAGAGGACCCGGGTTTGATTCCCAGCACCCACAAGGTAGCTAAGAACCGTCTCTAACTCCATTTCCAGGGGAATCCGACACCCTCTTCTGATCTCTGCAGCACTGCATGACACGGGTGCACCAAACTACATGCAGATGGTACACTCATACAAATAAATAAATAAATACATAAATACATAAATACATAACAACATAAATAAATAAATAAGAATTGCTTGGGGATGGAGAGATGGCCTAGTGGTTAAGAGCGCCGACTGCTCTTGCAGAGGACCCAGGTTCGATCCCCAGCACCCACATGGCAGCTGAGAATCGTCTTTAATTCCAGTTCCGGGGGAATCCGACACCCTCTTCTGACCTCCATGAAACTGGTACACAAACCTACATGCAGACAGTACATTCATACACATAAAAAATAAATAAAAATTTAACAAAATGAATTGCTCCATAAATTCTTGGAATGGAATGAAATAAAGCACATAAACAATTGTCACAGGCCCATTTTTACTGATAGCTCATATATAATTTGAAGTTATGTATTCTAAAAGAAAAAATAATAACTCAAATTTGTAGTGATTGGGAGATCTACAGCCTTAGGGGAGTCATCAGAAAGCTCTGGTTGCTAAAACCAATTTGGATAAAAGGACACACACACACACACACACACACACACACACACACACACCTCGTGAAATCCCAAACCACCAGCTTTAAAGGTTTATGTTACTATTCACCACAGATGTTTTGTGTTTCTATCTTTGAGAAAACTTGCATCCATAATGCTCAACTTGGAAATTAAAAAGCAAAATCCAAAAAGCTACTTTAAAAATTCTCTATATGTCAGATTAGATGGCAACTAATACAACATGGTTGGTAATTTAAGAGGATTTCAGTGTAATGCATTGCACTGTCTGGATCAAATCCCAGTGCTTCCCTGTATTAAATTATGAGCAATACTATTTTTAATGACATTTTTCCTTTCCTTCCCAAAAGGGGCCATTGTCTTCAAGGTGAAGTTAAGGAGAAAGAGTTCAATCCCCATTACATGGATTCTACAGACATATGTCCTTTATCATGAACACTGTCCTACCTTAAAAGACAGAACCGGAGATCCAAACAACAGCCCTATTATCTCAAGTGGTATTTGAATTTAACTGATTATCCCTACTCAGTGTGAGATACAGACTCTGGTCAGATACTAGCACTTTTCAAGACATTGTCCAGACTACTTTCTTTGGGATTTTATCAGAAAGCTTTATCAGGTCTCACTTGATAAAAGTTGCTACTATTTGCCAAGCTGGGATTTTTGTAAAATTCCTTAATTTTATGTTGTTAATCCATCAAGCACAAACACATGAGAACTTATCTATCATACAAGAAGGAAAAGCCTTGTTGAATTCTGAAGAACTAAGATAGAGAGATGGGAGACATGGGTTGTCTTCAGTTTGCTTAACTCTAGCAGAACTGTGTTTTTGTGTTTTTGTCACCAGAAAAGAAAGGAACTAAATTTCCTGGTTAACTTTTCCTTGGCCTATTCAAATCCAGAATTATTAGGAAGAAGCAATATAATTTCTTTAAAATATTTTCTTGTTTTTGCTAAAGTGCATGTTATAAAAATGTACTGTTAGAACTTTAAAGACATAAATTCAGACAGATTAGGAATTTTTTAATTAAAAAACTTAAGAATTCTTTATTTCCCAGGTTAACTTTAAAAACATTACAACTGAGGTATTATTGCATTTTTATTTGGGATGCACTTCTAAAGAGGAATGTAAATGAAAATTTCTCAATAGTTAAAGATACTGCTTTCATTCAATTATAAAAAATAAAATACGAGAGGTTCTTTGAAAAAAAAATGTAATGCATGTTAAACAAACATAAAAAGAAAAGAAAATTTGAAAATCATGCTATTTCATGAGGTTTTAAAATAATTTAAAAATTGTTTGACCTGCATTATCATATATCTTTTAGGACTAGAAAATAAGCTTTCACCAAAGGTTTATGAATACAGGAGTCTTCATATCCATATTCCATAATGTCCTTACTAGCATAGATGGAAGGAGTAGTGAAGGGGGAACTTGGTCAGGTTCATAGTTCTGAGCTCTAACCCTGGCCTTAGGGGAAATCCCCTCTCATGCACTGTAGAGCTGTTTGTCCGCATCAGCTTTGCACCCTGTGTCTACTCCCCAGCCTCAGGAGAGCCACTTTTTTTTTTTAAGCTCATCTTTCTCAGCTCTGCTTCCATTAGAATCTCAAGCTCTCTTTCTGCTGCTCCCATCAGAATACTGAGGAAAAGGCCTTTGGGACTCAGCAATACAAAAAGAAGAATTTCCCTTTACTGTCCTGGAGATCAAAAGCTTAAGCATCAAAGTTCAGTTGCACAAAGTTCAGGAATCTTAAGATGCATGCCCCCCCCCAAAAAAAGACTGTTCTAATTTTATTTTTGCAAAACTTTCTGCTTCTATCTTGCCTGCTATTTTCTTTAGTGTTACAAACCCTAAAACTTTCATAGTTGCTATTTGGCTCTATATCTGTGAGTTTCACATTTATGGATTATAATGACCATGTATTGAAAAATGATTTTTAAAAAAATTTCATCTATAGAGATCGCTCAGTGGTTAAGATAACTGGCTACACTTGCAGTGGACCTAGGTTTAGTTCCCATCATCCACATGGAAGCTAACAACCATCTATGATTGCAGTACCAGTGGAGCTCATCCCCTCTTCTGGCCTCTGTGAACATTGCATGTATGAATATACTTATGTACATGGATGCAAAACACCCATGCATATAAAATAAAAATAAACCAATAAATCTTGAAAGTTCATCCACAGTGAACATATATGGATCTATATTTTTAATTTATTTTTGTATGTGTATGAATGTACCGTCTGCATGTAGGTTTGTGCACCCATGTCGTGCAATGCCGCGGAGGTCAGAAGAGGGTCTCAGATTCCCCTGGAACTGGAGTTCTCCTGGAATTGGAGTTACAGACGGTTCTTAGCCGCCATGTGGGTGCTGCGGATCAAACCCGGGTCCTCTGCAAGAGCAGTCGGTGCTCTTAACTGCTAGGCTATCTCTCCAGCCCCTGTATGGATCTATTTTTATCATCAATATTCCAAACCAAAACAATATAACAATTATTTACATAGGATTTGTACTGTATTAGTAGAACCATGTTCTACACAGGAGAATGTGTATATATCATATGTGAGACAACACATTCTATATAGAGGCCATGAATACCTACAGGTTTTCTTTCTATCCATGGGCTATCCTGAAACACTTCTGTCCAGATATTGAAGAGGGACTATAGCAACAAGTGTTGCATACAGTCAAATAGATGATGAAGTGATTAGTAATTTTCATGAAGTAGGAAAAGTTGGAGACATAACAGATAAATATTTTAAAAATACTTTTTATTTCTTTTTATTGATGTTTTGTGTATTTCATACATCGTTTTTCAATTCAGTTCAGGCATATTCCCCTTTCCCTTCCCCCTACCCTTTAAAAATACTTTTAAAAATTAAAACTGGTATCAAGAGATGTCTTGGTGAGTAAGAGCACTGGCTGCTCTTACAGAGGAGCTGGGTTTGATTTCCAGCACCTACATGGGGGCTAAAAACCATCCATAATTCCAGTTCCAGGGGAATCCAATAAATGTTTTTGACTTTTGCAGGCATTGCATGACATGGGTGTACTTTTACACATGCTACATTCAGGCAGTACATTCATACACATAAAATATAATTAATACATAAATAGGGAGAAATATCTTTATTGAAGCCAGAAAGGTCACATGGATGGTTTCTCATTAATGCTTTTATCTGAAACACAAGTCTGAAGAAACGTATCAAGAGTTCTAGAGAATATGCCTAAAGGAATACTTTTAAAAAATTTTTTATTTATTTTTTCTATGCATGAATGTACTGTCTGGATGCAGGTCTGTACATCCATGTCCTGCAATGCTGTGGAGGTCAGAAAAGCGTGTCGGATTCCCCTGGAACCAGAGTTAAAGAGGGTTCTTAGCCAGCTGCCATGTGGGTGCTGGGGATGGAACTTGGGTCCTCTGCAAGAGCAGTCTGCTCTCTTAACCGCTAGGCCATCTCTCCAGCCCCTAAAGGAATACTTTAATGACCATTTTATCAGATGCTTGTTTCTTTCTTGCATTCATAGTGTGTATTATATAAGATTTTTCAACATTGACACAATTGACATTTGGGTCGAGATTATTCTTTGTTGTAGAAAGCTGTTATATGCATCACTGGATGTTTATCAATGATTCATACCTCTGTCAGCTAGGTAGTAGCAGCATTTGTAAACATCTCCTGGCCTCTAGTTCCTCATCTCAAAGGAGTGACAACCAAAATATCTCCAAATATTTTGTGTCTCTTGGAACACAAAATTCCCCAAGCTGAGAACCATAGAATCAATTACATTTGGATAATGAATTGTCATGATAGTTTTTCATTCACTCTAACTTATTTTTCTGACTTTAACTAGTTTGAAATCTATGATATGCTTTCAGCAGCTGGATACCTATCTGAAACCTAATAATTATGCATTGATTGATTCATACAATAATGAGTTTCCACCCTCTCATCCTTTACTTTTGAACATAAAGCACTAAAAAGAAACCTTGACAAGATAAAGTTGTATAAGCTCATGCAACAAATGGTCTAACATCAACCTGCACACTAACTTTGCTATTAAGCAAAAACAGACACATTTTCAAATATCGATTCCAACTAATGCCTGATCCTAACAGGCACGATCTTATCAAGACCTGGCTATAATAGAAGGAGTGTCAGAGTTAAACAGAATAGGCTAGGATAAGATCACAATCTTCCTCTCAATGATGTGATGATATCACAGAATGGGGATCGTGCTCAAAGTAATTATCATTAATAGATCCTGGCACTGGAAAGAGCAGAGCTGATGGGGGTCTAAACAAAACTGAAGGAGATAAAGCAAGATTGGTGAGGTTCATAGTTTAAAATGCCAAGAGTTCTTTATGTGCTTTTTCTAAGTTTTAAATACTATATTTTAAGTTAATAAGGAAATTAAAAAATAAATTTGAGCAATAAACCTGGAAGAGTAAAAATACTCCTTCATTACTGAGATAGTTGTATTTTACTTTTGAACCCATTATGTGTCAGTTAAGCTGATTTCTAAACTTGATCTAATTACTGTTTATAAACAGCTAAGTTTTAAATAAGTTACATGAAATTGTTGGTTGATTAATGTATCAAAAAGTAGGAAAGATTTTTTTATAGTGAGTACCTGCACAAGCTTTAGTATAGTCACACAATACTTTGTAATGTATCTTAATGCAAAAATAGCCCAAAGAAGACTTTTCAGCTTTTAAATTTTAGATACAGTTATTGCCCTGAATCTTAACCATATGCCTTAAGAACCCAAAAGCTCACAATGAAGTATCATGAAATCTATTGTAGGTTGCAATTTTAAACTTAATGATAATTAAATAATATAATGGTGTTATTACGTTTTATCTTCTATAAGGTGTGTGATACAAATCTACTGCTGCTTACTGAGACTTTTATTATTATTATATTAATGCAATAAATGTATGAGAAAAGACAATGGTGAACATGAGAACAAATCATTAATAGAATGCAATTGCTTTTGCTTAAAAAATTCAGTATTGATTTGATCACATACTATTAACAAAGAACACATGATTATCAGTTGATGTGATCAAATATGAACAATGGCTATGATTATTGCCAGCACCAATATTGTTATTATTTACTCTGTCCTGACTTTTCTAGGGAGGAAAAAAGCCAAACAATATCTTGGTTTTTGCTTTTTCTTCTCAAATGGGTGATTAATTATAGGTGCCGAAATCTTCTGGATAATCACCAAGGATGAATGCATCTCTGAAATCAGTAGTACATAGAGGTCCCTAAATGATACTAGTTGTTAACACAAGAAAAAGAGAACAGAACATGCTACACTTATATCTTGTCTGAAATTAATGCAGTCATTGCCCTTAACCTTATCAAACCAGTTCAGTCATCAAGGTCAAAGACAATAGTAAGTAAATTCTTTTGGACCTAAGCATACCACAATATAAACACAGCTTTACCTTTTAGTTTTCCTAATGTGCACTTAAAAACCTAGGTTGAGAGAAGTACAGCACCCTCTCTTTTTTTTTTTTTCCACAGGGAGACCCTATCTCAAAAAAATACCAAAAAATTTTTATATAATATATATATATAATAATATATATATATAGTAGTAGCCAGTATCTGAGATTAACACAGTTGCAGAGCGGAGCTGGTCCCTCATCAACCTAACCTGTCCTAGGCAGGTGAGACCATACAAGCAGCGATGCAGACCTGGGCCAATCACAAGTGGTAATGCGAACAGTACATAACCCCTAACCCTGTCCCCAATAAACAAGTCCACGACAGCTCGCCCTCTGTCTGTGTTCCCCCAACTCCCAGGGTCTGTGTCTTGACTCTGTGCCTCTCACCCCATTCCTTCGGTCAGACCCCAAAATTCCCCAGTAGGCCTGGGGGATTGTATATATATATATATATATATCCTCATCTCCTCATAAGTAAAAATTAATTGTTTGCAAATAATTTCTTTTTAAAATAAATTGGTGAAATTTCACTAAGACTTAAGATACAGCTGTTTAGTTTTCTTTCCAGAGCTTCTAGTTTGGCCTTAATATCATAACATACCTGGACAGGCTTGAAGTATAGTTTGGTACTAATAGGCCAATGTGTCCACACAGGCTTTTAGATGCTCTTACCAGCATTTGTCTAACCATGTCTTCACACAGCGTCTTATTTCCCTTGACTAAAGAAGACAAGCTGGGTGCGGTGGCCCACTCTGTAGACCAGGTCAGCCTGTCCTGGTCTACAGAGTGATTTCCAGGACAGCTGGGCTACAGGGAGACCCTGTCTCAAAAAGACAAAAAAATAAAATAAAAACCACCAACAACAACAACAAAAACCCAAGTTATAAGGAAGCCATATAAGATTAGACCATTAGACCCCAGTCATTTAGGGGGATATCCCAGATCTGTACTGCACAGGCATAAGGACCTTCTGTACTCAAGAATCATGATGAACCTCCATAACACCAATTAAAGAGACCAAGAGAAAACAGTTGTGGTGCTGCCGAGCGCTACACAACAGTTAGCCATGGCTTTGGTTCTCAGAAGGATGACAGTTTTGAGCAGGCTGGGCTACATTTGGATGTCTCCCAGCAATTCATGCAGCTCATTTTCTTTCCAGTTTCCATTTTTGCAACAATGGATTAAACAAAGAAGGAAACTACTGTCTGAAAAGAATATCATCAGTTTTTGCAATGGTACATGGAAACACTGATTTCTGTTATTTCATGCACAAAGGAGATTTACGCAAAGAGAAAGCAAGTGGTACAGAGTGAATCTTGGAGCTGAGTCGGTTGCCAAGGGGCTCTTCACTGTTCTTCATCCCTGTAACACACACCCATTATATGCTTGTTCTCTTCAGCTTGCTAATCAGGGCAGTGGTACCCGATAGTGGATGACTGACTAAAGAAATCAAGATTGAACTTATTCCCTGAGGCACATTGTACCTCAGATCAAAGAGTGCACATGTGGCATCCTGAAAATGCAATCCCTCTGCTTTCACCTCTCAACTCCCTGACACAAGAACCAAAGACAATAATTCGCATAAATCACTGATACTGTCCATAAAGAAGGAGCAAATACTTAAAGGAATAAAATTTGGGGATCTGAATTTTTTGCTAAAGCTTAAGGCTAGTTTTACTTTCAATTTTCTATATTCCAATCACAATGAAAAAATAAGAACAACCATATTGAATGCTAAATGCTTACAACCAAGACCATCTCTGAAAAAATAACAGAATCTGATCTATAAATTTTACTGCATCACAATAGCAGTGCAGATTATTTAAATAATTTGACATAAATACAAATGACAAAATGGGAATTTTTTACTCAAAGTGCCTTTACTTACAATCCCACTAAAACCCCCTTTTTTCCTTAGCTATTTCAGATGTCATTATATTTCATACAATACTCCCTTAATAGAAAATATTCAAAGAAAGTTAGCCTCCCATTTCATAAATAAGAGCACACAGAATAATAACAAACTTCATCCTGATTTAGAATCAGATTGTTAATGGAATAATGAGTATTATAAATATCAATGAAAACTATAAACTGTTATTAAGGCTGCTGGAGCTCCAAAGCCACCTCTCTTTATCACTCTGCTCTTAAATTTACAGCATTCAACACGGCATTCCTCTTAAACCATTATAAGGAAACTCAAGCTCAAGTAAAGCAACTTTAGCAAGCAGTCATTTCCCAGGAAAATTTGCTTTATTCTCACGTGCTTCAGTGGTAAAAGGTGTGCTCTGTTATCAATATAGCTTAATATTATTCTCCCTAGGAAGTACCTATAGGACCAAATACTTTCCATTTCAGGTTCACTGGCTTATTATTATTATTATTATTTTTACAAAGAATTATATTATTTTCCAATTGGCCACCATGGGCCATGCACATCTGAAGAAGATTCACATCTGCAGAATGAAAGCAAATTACTGAGACACTTTTAAGAGTTCCATGCATAGGACTAGTTTCTATTGTCTGAAGGCAAAAAAATAAAACAAAACAAATCAGCCCAGATTACAATGCATTTAAAGAAAAGCTTTGGTAAAACAATACAGTAAAATGAGGTAAATGAAGATTAGACTGTAGTAACTGATTAGCTAAACTGTACTCTACTTTCCTTGTTTCCCCTGATTTCCCTCTTTTCAACTTCATATAACTACATTTGCACTGCTAAAGATAACTCTGATAACTATCAAGAACATACAACTAACATAGTAGACTTCCACCTTCAGATGCTGTCACCAACTGACACAGATTATGTGGTTCTCTTGTCAAAGTCTTAAATATATAAGGACACCTTAAAATTCAGGCCTGAGTATCCATTTAAAATCAAAAGTTGTTTGATCTATAAATTTTTCACCAAATATCAAAATAATAATAATAATAAGAAATAATAATAATAGTGTTACTGAAACATTTTATTTTTTTAGTCAATTGATAACTACTTTATATAAAACAATGATGGTTATAAACACAGCTTGTGATCATTTAAACTCATGGAGAAGGCATAGTAAGAAGAAATCCATAGGTGATATGTTTGATAACCAACACAGACCAAAATTCACTGTTATTCAAGTACCTTAAATAAAAAAGGCTTAGTATTTACATATATCCATCACATACACTCTGTATACTTTAAATCATTCCTAGATTATTTGTAACACCTACTTTCAACACAAACACTAATTTCATCATGTTGTATTGCTTGGGTAATAGTGACAAGAAAATTTAAACCTTGTACACATTCTGTAAAGATGTAATTTTTTCCAATGGTTTTTGGATCAGGCATATGAAACACATGGATATGAAATGTGAAATATAATAAGGCACTCTGAGATTTATTGTTTTCATTTTTTAATTTTTCTTACATTTGTCTTCTCTTTTACATTTGTCACATTAAATTGAGTCTTCCTAAATTGTGCTAAGTGGACAAAAATGATAAATGTTTTTTAAAAAGATGTTTTATTTAACGGGTGTGTGTGTGTGTGTGTGTGTGTGTGTCCAGTGTGGATACACACAAGTGCAAGTGTTTGCTGAGGCTATGAGAAGGTGTCTGATACCCTAAAGCTGGAGTGACAGGTGGTTGTGAGCCCTGCAGTGTAAGTACTAGAAACAAACTTGGGTCCTCTGCAAAAGCAGCAAGCACTGGCAACAGATGAGCCAGCCCTTCAGTCCCTATGAACACACCGTTCTGTAGTATACATTGATATGCTTCATTTCTATACATTTCTTTAAGGTTATATACTAAAGTACATACAATATTTGCACAACATTAATTTTGCCTTTTGCTATTATTTAAAATAATGAAATTATCAGAAAATTGTTAGCAACATTACTGTTTACAATATAGCTTAACTTTTAACTGAAAAATATTGAAAATTTTCTGTATCTTCCAACAACAGGGGAAAGTTTATGAGACTTTTACTAAGAAAAGAAAGAGCACAAAAAATAAAATAAAACTATATGTTTTATCTTATATGTTGACTTAAAATAACCATTCATCATACGTGTGTATGCTTGAAAATAATTTTTATGTTTTAGGTTTCCTTAAACCAGCTTAAGGCTATGAGTAGAATTCAGGTGTATTTAATTGATTCAGTTTTATTTAATGATCATATAAGGAATAATTGTTTAATCAGAATTCAGACCTTTGTGCCCTGACTTTTGAACAGAGTTCCCAACTTATATCCATAATAAAGACTCAAGCTATTCTTTATCACTTTATCACAGTTATATAACATAGAAAAAGTTATAGATTTACTCATTTAACTGCTTTTATTATATTGTTGAGGTAGCAATGGAAGACTACCATAAAAAAACATGAAATAAAAGTAATGGTGTCACTATTGTAAACACAATTAAAGTAGCCCACTATGCAGTCATGCATCATCATGAGTGATGGCAGGAATAATTAGGGTGTGTAAACCGGCCTATCTCTACTCTTTTATCCAGACCCTTATGTCATCAACAATGAAGAGTTCATTTAATAGCCACACCAATGCATTTTAAATAAATAAGTTGAAGGAAACATAAGTGACAATAAACATACAAAGAATGAGTGTGGTTGTTCATGGAGTTATAGCCTTCCTGGGTTTTCATTGGGAGGAAACATGCCTTGAATGGATACTGATGGATATGTCTTGTTCTGTCTTTATTTTCCAACAGACAATATTTTAAGCAAAAGGGTCTTAACTTATGAAAGTTAAACTCATAAAAGAATGGCATTTGAATTGAACTGAGTGGCTCTCTATCAGGCAGTCAGTCTCACCACAGTGTCTGTTCCTCACCTCTGGGCAGCTGAGCTTTCCTAACTAAGCACTGCATGATTCAGGCACATGAGGTCACTGCCTAGCACCTATGCACCTGACAGCTACTTTGTTTTAATTCTTTGTGCCTGTGTTTTCATTCCTAAACCAGACCTATAGCAGGATGAATGAAAATAAAGAATCCCAACATTTATACACTGGGCCAGAAGCATGTTTAACAATGCTAACTCCCACTACTTTGCCCCATAACTATTATTATGGTTTGCTACAAAACACTGCTTCTATTTTGCTGGAGGTTGATCTTCTTTAGGAATAGGAGTGTTTTGGTTTTGACTGGCTTGGAGACAGCAGATCAGTTTCTAAACTCATTAGAATTTTCTTAGCTGGATGAATTATTTTGGAAACATTTAATGTGTACTTTTTAAAATCCAGAGCAAAAAACATCTACATTTATCGCCTTTCAAAAACCCCAATAAATAACAAAGGTACATTTAGGCTCCAAGAGAGATTAATTGGACCATACAAGGATCCAAAAGCTTGCAAAAATGGAATCAGCATTGAAAAAGATGGCTTCATATTTCATTTTGCCATAAAATGGGAATCTTCAGTATATAAAATGCATGAGTCCCTCACACCAAGTTCACAAAGACAATGATTGAAAAGTCACTCTCAGGTTAAAAAAATGACCTGATGCATACCCTGAGAGGCTTCATGGGGATACTGGAGCATGCATGTATATTTGTGTGTATGTGTGAGTGTGTATGCGTTTGTGTATGTGCATGTGTGTGTTTCATTTTTGGGTTTTGGCCTGTATTAACTAATCACAGACTATGGAATAGATGGCTTAAACTCTGACAACCTCAGAATTTTAACCATCAGAATAGTTTATTAGAGAATCTTTGGGAAGATGAAGAATGTTTGGCCCAGAATCCTTAGGATCCCATTAAGGGTTTCTGCTATATTCCAAGGCTCCTCTAAACCCAAACAGCACACTCTTCCCCCACAGAGTCTCTCCAAAGCCATCTGGAATCCTCTTTTCCCTTATCACGCTGATACAGACCTGCATCATCCTCAGAGCCTTTTGACAGGGGCTGCAACAATTGGGGGGAAGGGGAGCCCTACAACTGCTCATTGTCTCCTCTCACAAAACCCTGCCACAGGGCACAGATTAACACCAAAAAATAGATGGCTGCAACCAAGGAGAAACATTTTTCAGAATGTCTCCATGTGATTAATGAAGCAATGGAGCAGACCTCTGCTTGAGTTACATCTCCTGCCCCTTTTCCTGGAGCACAAGCAAGCACTTCCTTTGGAAGAATGTCATTTTCACAGATTTAGGAAAGAATACAGCAGAAATAAAACTGCCCAGATTCTTTGTTGAAATATCCAAGTAAAGGACAAACTTTTTTTCTCATGTGTGAGCTTTATTAATGAATGCAAATTCTACCACTTTTTTTTTGTTGCTCCTGTAGAAAATTAATTCTGCATGGATTAAGGTCACGATGATCATGCTAGATGCATGTGTAAACATCACAGGGTACGTTTACAAGGACATCAGATATTCTAGATATTACTGAACAGTACTGACCTCCAGAAGAACATATTAATGCCACAAATGAGCTTTGACTAATAATGGGAGGAGCAATTTGTTTAAATTCTTAATAAACACTGAAATCTAAGGCCTGTGAAATTTCTCTCCTTTGGAGGGGAGGGAGCTATGTCCCATTTCTTCCCATTTCATAGTGTATTGATGTCTGCACTGTGACCGTGCTATTCTCTTTCTTTATTGCTCTCTAAAATTCCATAAATAATGATAGAATTGAGTTACCATTTTAAAATACAAACCTACCTCAAAAGTGAGTCACCCAGGGTGAACTATTTTCCCAGCTGTCAGAAATCCTTAATCACATACCTGAGAAGAGAAATGCTTTCTAAAGAATAATTTTGCACTGAAAGAAAACACAGTGAAGCTAAATTAATTAAAAAGAAGTTTGACCATGAAGGCTTTCTTTCTCTTCTTAGAATGATATGGTTGGGCCTGGCGTGGTGGCACATGCCTTTAATCCTAGCATTCGGGAGGCAGAGGCAGGAGGATCTCTGTGAGTTCAAGGCCAGCCTGGTCTACAGAGCGAGTTTCAGGACAGCTGGGGCTACAGGGAGACCCTGTCTCAAAAAGACCAAAAAAAAAAAAAAAAAGAATGATATGGTTGATTTTTTTCCTCTGAATCAGTAATGATTGTTTACTTATATATAAATGCTCTAAGTACAGACTTTGTCCTCAAGACTGTGCATTCTCAGAACACTCACATTGGTGAATGAAGAACATGTGTGTATTTATGTGTACAAATGTTTTCACAGGATGACAACTAAAGTTGCATGTTAAGTACATCCAGACATAGGGCAGAAGGGAAAACGGCTGGTTGCTCCTCCCTGAAGAATTAAACGCAGGAAAGTTAAGAGCACTGGCTGCTCTTGCAGAGGACCCAGGTTTGATTCCCAGCACCCACATAACAGTCAACAACCATCTGTAACTCCAGATCCAGGGGAATCCAATGTCCCTCTTCAGAACTCCATGGGTGAACTTACATACATGTAGGCAATACACATACACAGAAAACATTAAAATAGTTTTAAAAAGAATGAAATGGATGAAGAACCAATTTTCTATTCATGGTGCTCAAAAAAAAAAAAAAAAGGAATCCAGTTTTACATAGCAAACTGCATATTTGTCAAATTGACTAAACGCATACAATATAATTTCAAAGCAACTGTATAATGTAGGCCTGATATAATAACCACTATTTTATAAATGAGAAAGCCAAGAGGATGTGTGATTACCCAAGATAGCTCAACCACTTTGAGTAATAACGGGCAAGACTGGACTCAGTGCAGTCCATCCCCATCATACCCCCTTCCCATACTTTCTATACCATTTTAGTTGTATACAATATGTTAGTGCTTGTTTCTCAAAATTACCAAACAAAAAGTGACACTCTTAACAAGTGAACTACTTTTGATTTCTAATCCTAGTTTAGTTTTGCTTAAATTATGCTTTTTTACTTATATACTTAATTTTAATTGTTTTTATTTATGTATATGTCTGTATTTTCAAGGTATGTGTGCCTATGGAAGTCAGAAGTGGGCAGTTACAGGCAGTTTTGAGTGCCCCCCATGTGGGTGTTGGTAATTAAACCAAGGTCTATTGCAAAAGTAGCCCATATATTTTATATTTTAATTCACTTTACTTAACCTGTAGAATTAGTATCTAAATAAAGCTGCCACCGATCACTTTCACTTTTTGTCAAAGTCATAATTCCCTTCAGAAATAAGAACAAAATTCATTTAATTTCCAAGTGTCTTTTCCTGATTGTGATTTTTTTTTTTTTTTTCTTGTCTTTTCGAGACAGGATCTCCCTGTAGCCCCAGCTGTCCTGGAACTCACTCTGTAGACCAGGCTGGCCTTGAACTCACAAAGATCCGCCTGCCTCTGCCTCCCAAGTGCTAAGATTAAAGGCGTGCGCCACCAGGCCCGGCTTAGCTGTGATATTTTATAGGATGTGATTTCTATTCATCTATTCAAATTAATTAAATTTTCTTTTGTGATTTCTTCTGGTACTCCTATTATGTGAAAGCTCTTTTCTAGCCAGAGGTCAAGTAACTACTTATGCAAATTGCCCTCTATGGTAGACAGCCTCTGAGATGGCCCAGAGTGATTCTTCCTTTTCACTTTCAAGCCTTTGTTTATGTAATTCATTTCCCTTCAGGCTGGGCCACACCAAAGAAACAGAATTTAGCTAAAACGGTGAGATGCCAGACTTATGTTCTGTCTTGGGCTCAGACTCCTGCCCTTTAATTTTCTTGCTCATACGGATGACAGCAAACATGCTATGAGCTGCCTGCCTCCTGGAGGAGAACACTTGGCCAAGGACCTGAGTTTGCAGCCACTTGTGTGAGCTGGCAGACAGCTCCACTAGTTGAGCCTTCACGTGACACCAAAGAACTGGCTGGCTGTCACCCTGTTTGGAGGCTTGTGACAGAAACTTTGCCAAAGACAAAATCAAGGTAGTCAAAACCAACAAGAATAAAGGATAAGAAAAACAAACAAAGTGCAGGGGTGCATACAAATCCTTATATTTGACCTTATGCCCTGACCTTGAAAATTAAACACTGATACTCAGGGATCATTGTAGAAGAGGAGGCAGGAAGATTGTGAGAGCCAGAGGGGCCGGAGAGATGGCCTAGCAGTTAAGAGTGCCTACTGTTCTTGTAGAGGACCCAGGTTCAATCCCCAGCACCCACACAGCAGCTGAGAAACTCCAGTTCCAGGGGACTCCAACACCCTCTTCTGACCTCTGCGGCATTGCACAACACAGGTGCACCAACCTCCATGCAGACAGTACATTTATACACATAAAAAAATAAATAAAATTTTAAAAATTAAAGAAAAATTGAGAAATAAGAAAATTCAGTTTTGGGCTAATAAAATTTATAAGAAAAGTCAAATTTAGGGAATGTAAGTAAATAATAAAGCACTTAAATTAGAATTCAGGGTCAGTAAGATGGCTCAGTGAATAAATGGGACAGCCAAGACTAATGACTTGAGTTTGGTCCCAAGGACCCAGAAGATGGAATGAAAGAACAATCTCGCTAAAGTTGTTCTCTGACCTGCAGAGGCTTGCTTCTATAGCATACACATGCACACAATGAGTGAAATGTTATACAAAATTATAAATAAATATTTTTTAATTAAGAGAAATGTTAATCTCCAAACAGAATTTCTCATGAAATTTCTGAAAATACTTTATAAATACCATGCTGCCATTCCTCTTATTATAAATGCACAAGATATTTACCTATCATAACCATGCATCATTAATGTAATGCTTTGTAGGGGTGCTGCACACAGGGCGACAAACTTGGCTCTGCCACATAAGATCCACTTGGTAACGAAAGATGGTTCTTGCCAATAAAGACCTATAATTAAACTCGAATACTTAACGGCAGCTTGAGAAGTTTTCCTGGTGCTATATTAGATTAAAAACAGAGCCTAGGGCTTGAAGAGATGGCTAAGAGTTAAGAGCACTGTCATATATATATATATATATANAAAAATTATGTGAAAAAGAGATAAAAGTAATCATACAATTTAGCTACACACAAAAATGATATTTTGGAGGTAGATAACTACTATCAGGAAAGGTACAATTTATGCCTTTGGTCTTCTTATTGCTTTGGAAGATGATATAATTCCATCTATTGTCAACATCATAATGCTGCCTTCATTATAATGCAACTGGTCTCCTCAGATTAATATACAGCTGATTTCTCTGTTTTTCTTCCAGAGATCTGAATTCTCACTTGATTCACTAATGTTTAATTTCTTAATTTCAGACTCACATTCTATATAATGTATTTAATTACTGGGGCCTCCATGCCAACCCCTCTTATTTTCGAGCACTCTGTACTCTTCCATTAAAAAGATCCTATTCTCATTCTGGAAAGCAAGCCAATGTGTCAGTTTCCAAGGCTCTAATGCATTAAATGACAAGCTTCATGTCTTCTCTGAGCAGCTTCCCTGTCCACTAAGTCTCCATTAATTCTCCACATAGCAGATAGAGTATAAGAGAAGCCAGGGTCTTGTCCTCCCTAAGAGACAAATCTACAACCTCCATCAATAATGTATTTCACCAAAGATTCCCAAGAGGAGCAAGGAACAATTAAAAAGGTTATAAGTCCTTGCACTTCTAGAACCTAAGGGCATCCCTGAATGAAACTGGCTTAAGCCCAATTAGAGGAATCAGTACATTTGTCTTCTCTTGGAACAACCCTGCTCTTGCAGTTCCCATCAATTCAGTATAAATCTGACTGATCTTATCCAAGAAGTTAATAGAAAATTGCTCACAGTGGGAGACTGCCACCTCAGTTTCCAAGCAGAGACAGATGGAATTTCCCAGATGGTTTGTCACTGGAAAGCACTATGCTGGATGTGACTTCACAGAAAGCATGGTAGAGCAGAACACCTTCTTGGCCTCCACCCATGTCATAGTGAGGGATCTAAGAATGATTCTATTGTAAATAAATCTTAATCACCTCCCTGGTTCAACAGCCCCTCCTCTGTAACTGCTTCAGAGTGTTGCTAGGTAGTACACTGAAGTGAGTCAATATCTATCAAGAAGCCAGTGGGAGTATATATCTCTACTGGGAAAAAACTAAAGAAACAGATGTAGCCACCTTGCCCTACTGAAACTTACACTCAAATGAAATTAAAATTAAAACATGTTTGTGATGAAACAAACAAGCCAAATAGATCATTTACTGTGGTAATTGTATTGGTAATTGTTCAGATATAGCAAGACCAAAGCAGATATAGAAATGGGAATATTTTTGAAATGGGATTTGAAGTCCTGATTAGGGAAAGATGACCACGATTGTTTGCTGCATGGGAAAAAAGAGGAAGGATAACTTTGCTCATTTGAAGGCTGTTCCTTGAGCTCTTACTATAAGCTAGATCATAGTGTCAGCAGCAAGGATATAAAGTGGAAAAAAACCAGATAAGCAGTATATGGTCTACTGGGAGATAGATAAACAAATAATGTGGTAAGTGCCTTAATCCTAGACAAAAGAAAAAGGGAGATACTTGGAAGAGGTTATCTATTCCAGAATGCACACTTCAGGGGAAGTTTACATTGGAGGAGACCTTGATGGCTAAGTTAGAATTGGATTGCCTGTGAAGAGGGGAAGGAGAAAGATCACAGGGCTCCAACGATGATGAAATGGCAGAGCCAGATGGATGGAGACTGGAGAAAAAAAGTGTATACACGTAGAGCACTGAAGATAGTTCACAGGGATGAAGTCTATACTTAGTAGAAAAGCAATTAGCATTAAAAGGGTAAATAACATGAAAGCCTATTCATGCTTTACCAAGGCATTAGGATTTGAAGCATTAGAGTTAGCGGCTAGTGTCATTTAGGTCACACTGATTTAGGTAAAGAAAAGGAGACAAGAAACAATGCAGGAAGAACAGGTGAAAGGATATTATGACACTCAAAAAGCATGTGATGAAGGTTTGAATAAAGCAGTGATAAAAGGAGCAGAAGATGGGAACAGGAATTGAGAATGTGAAATGTGAAAGGACAATGCTGGGATATGACTGATTCTAAACAGAACAAAGAAAGGATTGTAGATCCAGAGAAAAGAAGATGGCCTAAGTTTGGGCTACTATGTGCATGTACAAGCATTTGAGAGGTGAGGTGAGAAGTAGAAATGCAGAAAAGATGGGGAAATCAGTGGAATGCTGTCCCTAAGGTGTCAGGAAAAGGGGTACAGAGCCCTAAATTGAGAGGTGATTAGATTTTGGAAATCAGGGAGAAGAGCAGAGAGACCATTTGTGAGGACAATAATAAACTCTTCTCATGACTATTGAATTAGAGGAATTTAGAAGGAAAGGTATGCAAAATAGTTAGAATATGCTATATTAGAAAAAGGGTAAAAAGCCAAGGTTAGAGATTTTTATTTAAATGTCATTTGTAAATTAGTTGCTGAAGCTTTGCAAGTGGATAAGCTCCCTGAGGCACTGAGAACAGAAAGAGAAGAGAAGAAAGGCCGGAAGTGTTTGTTTGGGGAAACATGCATAGTTAAATTACAAAGAGCCACGACTCAGAGGATAGCAGAAAAGCACGGTAGTACTGAGCTCAGATCAACATGAATATGAAAAAGGAAGATATCATCTCATAACATCAACAATATCAATGAAGAATATAAGACCCAACAAAAAGTCATGCTTCAGCAAAATTATAAATTCTACCATTTCAACGGCAATGCAGAGAGGGTGGGGATGGGTGTGAAAGAATGTCCCTATGACATTCATTCCATTGAAGCAGATTTTGACTTTTAAAGGCATTTATTAAATTTCTGTTATGTGCCATTGGAAGAGGTCCAAATGGGAAAATAAAGATTCAGTAAATCTATGTCATCTAGAATTCCAAGGATAACTTGAACATGGCTTTTGAAATTAATTCATTACTAAATCATTTTTTTATATGCACGAGGATATTGCCTACATGTATGTATGTGCACCTGTGTCGTCCAATGCTCACAGAGGTCTGAAGAGGGGATCAGATTGCCTGGAACTGGAGTTATAGACAGCTGTTAACCACTATTTTTGTGCTGGGATTCAAACCTGGGTCCTCTACAAGAGCAGCTAGTGCTGCTAACCCCTGAGCCATCTCTCTAGCCCCTCATTACTGTATCTTAGAAGCTGTCTCTGTATGGTTTTCCCATAAGCTTACCCTGTGACTGACTTAAGTACAGGTAGTTTATTGGAGAAGTGACCTCAGAACATTCCCAACAGAATTGGGCAGGGCAGGGCAGGAAAATGTGTTCCTAAAAGATGCTTATTTAAGCAAGGTTGAAATCAGTTCCATCAACAAACTCTAGGAGACAACATAAATGACATCTCAAATTTTATGAAGAAGAGAAGAAGCAAGGATGTGTACCTGCCAATCTGTGTTCATCATTAATTGAGAACTACAATGGAAAACATGAAGTCTCTAGGATTTTCAATTTCCCTAGCTTGCATGGAGTTTTTTCTGAGGCTGGAAATATCACAGGTGTTTCAACTTTGGGTGCCGTGATGCAGAGATCTATGGTTATGGATATGTTTGTAAGCATTCATGACAGTATGAAACCTGAGGACCCTAGCAATCAATGAGAATGAAAATGAATACAAAAAGGGTTGGACTAGAAGAGGCAAATGGTCATATCTAGTAAGTGAAATTGTAGTGTTGTAGATTAAGAATTGCTACTTCCCTCCTCCAATTCTTTCCTCAACCAAATAGCTATGACAATAATTACTTCGAATTTTTAATTATTCAATTTGATGCATGTATTATTTTATTATTGGTCAGTAAAATGTCTACAGGGCCATATATGTATGTATTGCATGCTTGCAGAATTCAATGTCACAAATGCCAGTGGAAAAATCAAACAATTTTCTATTCTGATTGAACAGAATGAAATGAAATTTCTCTAGTAAATTTTATATTTTTTATCAGCTCACAAAGAGTTTCTACTCTGTGGTAAGTTGGCTGGGACTTTTTACTCATATTTTATTTCATTACATATGTTTGTAGCCTTGTTCCAGCAGTTGACTGAATCCACTCAGACTAGTTAGCTACTGACAAATGACATATTAAAATTCAAGGGAGAGAAAATGCCACTTAAATTCCAGTCAATCTTTTTAAATAATATTTATTCGTTGATATTTATTAAGGTCTACCATGTTCTAACAATAATGAAAATCAGCTTATCATAAATGTCCTTATACTTAGAAAATATTGGAAAATAAACAGACTATGTATACACACACACACACACACACACACACACACACACACACATATATATATATATATATATATATATATATATGATCTACGTTTTCAAGGCTGGTACTGATCTGAACTTGAAGTTATTTTAAAAATATTGTTAGTTGCCAGGCCTTTAATTCCAGCACTCCTGAGACAGAGGAGGATCTCTGTGAGTTCAAGGCCAGCCTGATCTACATAGTAAGTTTCAGGACAGCTGGAGCTACAGGGAGATCATGTCTCAAAAAGACCAAAGAAATATTGTTAGTCTAGGCTATTCTCAATCAATAAAATCACAATACTTTCACTGGGTGTGGTGGCACACATCTTTAATTCCAGCAGGGAAGAAGAGACAGGTGGATCTCTGTGAGTTCAAGGCCCACCTGGTCTACATAGTGAGTTCCAGGGTAGCTGTGGCTACAGGGAGACCCTGTCTCAAAAAAAAAAAAAAACCCAAAACACAGTACTTTCAAAAACAGCAAGTGTATTCCACTACAATAGCACTTTATATGTTATTTATCACCACTGAAGCAGAAGGCTGGAAACAAGTTTATGCTCACAGGTAAGCAACTACTTGAGGTGCATAAGGTCACAAGACAAAAATTGAAACTTAAAGGTGTCACAGACCTCTGCAATCTGTGGTTGTTAACTTTATGCATTAACTCAGAGGATGTTTTTAACATAAAAATTAATAAACTTTGAATACTCAAATTACTCTATATATACAGAGGCTTCAGCCAATAAATTGAAAGGCTAAATAAGAACAAATAGATTGACCTCTCGCCAAAATGGAGACAAGAAAAGACGAGTGACAGCTTTTTTTTATTTTTTATTTTTATTTTTTAAATTTTTGAGACAGAGTCTCCCTTTAGCTGGCCTGGAACTCGCTCTGTAGACCAGGCTAGCCTTGAACTCATGGAGATCTGCCAGCCTCCGCCTCCTGAGTGCTGGGATTAAAGGTGTGCGCCACCACGCCTGGCTAATGACAGCTTTTTTAACTTCGCCTGTACTATGTATTGCCTTGGGTTTCAGCTTAGCAGCAGGGGTGAAGATGTTGGAATTAGTAATATTCTTACCATCCATAGTATTGTCTTAGCTGAAACTTTACAACAAATTTCTGTATTCAGAAACACCCTGTTGGTTCTGTTTCTGTGAAAAATTGTAATCACTTGTCAAAGAGATAAATTTAGACATCTAAAACCTGTAAATATCAAGCACAACAATCTTACTTGGTTAGTTTGAGGAGGCTGCAGAGTTTTTAACCTGCTAGATTTTGATAGATCCATTTGTATATATGCCTAGCTGATAACAAGAGCCAAGATGTGCTGATAATTCATACGTGTTATCTCATTAGTATTCATAAAATCCTTATAATGCTGTCTTATTCTTACATTATAGACAACATTTATGAGATTGCAACATGGATGGTAGAATCAAACATTCCAATTTCTGAAGTGGTGATTCTTTCTTCAGCAATAATTTATTATAGAATAGAGATAAGTATTATTTTTGGTTATATAAACTACACTTGGCCCAATAAATGTATTTACTATGCTGCCGCTGCTATTATCAAACTTTTACAGCTTGAAGTATCTACCAAGATAAGAAGACATGGGTAAGAGAAACTCTATTCCTACATTCAGTGTATTATATTATTCCAAAGATGACTATTGTCCAATAGGTTCTTGGTCTTTTTTTTTTCTCTATATAGCCCATGTTTCTTGAATTCTACATACATACAAATAAATGTCCAGTCTGCAAAGGCTTGCTGCAGAAGGTGGCATATTGTTAATGCACTTCAAGATGGAGACTTGAAAGATATAAAAAGAATTTGACATCTGGCATGGTAACTCAATTAATTATTGTGTTCGATTAATTAGTGTGTTGAATCTCTTGAGCCAATACCATGATTCTGATCATAGTAACATTTCATTGGCTGGCAAATAAGCAATTTAAAAGAGTATTCTAATCCAGGGGCTGGAGAGATAGCCTAGCGGTTAAGAGCACCGACGCTCTTGCAGACGACCCAGGTTCGATCCCCGGCACCCACATGGCGGCTAAGAACCGTCTGTAACTCCAATTCCAGGAGAACTCCAGTTCCAGGGGAATCCGACACCCTCTTCTGACCTCCGCGGCATTGCACGACACGGGTGCGCAGACCTGCATGCAGACAATACATTCATACACATACAAAAATAATAAAAATAAATAAATAAATAAATAAATAAATAAATAAATAAAAAGAGTATTCTAATCCAAATTTGATATAAGGCTGGGTAAAGAATGAGGAAAAATATTTTTTCATGATATAAAATAGATGCTGAAGTACTGTCCAAATTTAAAAGAGACAATACAATTGCATATATCTTTGAATTAATTCCAGACTGTTATGTTAATTAGTCTAAGTAACACAACGAACATTTTGCACAATGTAAACAAACAGAAATCAACAAATTTCTCCAGTTTTTGCTATATTCTTTCATAAATTCAATATTCATATAAAAATCTCCAGAAATTGTACATGCTAAAAATATACCATAGATGCTGCACAGAAGAGGAAATGTGGTAAGTCTCAAAAATGGCAATTCTGGAATCAAAACCCAGAACCTTTGTTTTCGTCTAATAAACCAGAATTTTAAACAGAATAAATTCCCACATTTGTTTTTGATTGGTAAATTAACTAATTAATCCCTAATTTTCTATGCTGTCTAAAAATAACAAAACATGAATTATTTATTACTTAACTAATGTTGGCCATAGTACTATAATAGTACCAGTAGTGCTCAATGAAATAAAATCTGAGATAAATTCTGAAAGAGAAATTTGTTTCAAAAGAAAATATTTCAAAAGTATACCTCAGTGGGACATCTAAGTTTTGTAAGTAAAACATGATGCTTCCTAATAAATCATATAATTAGATATTTTAAACTCTAGAAGGAACTGGGCTATTAACATTTTTTGAAATGTTAGCAACAGCAGATTTGATATCATAGATTATATACTAAAAATAGTATTGAAATTCTTGAACATTTCACAAATATTAGCTGAATTATTCAAAGATATTAAATGTGACACAAAAGAGGTTTGGAATAGTAGAGGTTATGCACAGGCTGCATAGTACTGCTCATAGGAAGGGACAGCCACAATAAGAAGTTATATTCACAAACAGTTTTATTTTCCACACAGCACAGTTTATGATATGGTAAAATGTCATGGATCTATTATCTTCTAGGCATACAAATATGTAAAGATTATAATGCTGATCATTCATCCTTACCTTTTTAGGTACAAACAATATTCTGAAAGAATACGTTTTTTATTTCTTATTCTTGGTGTAATCCTATAATGTATACCACATTAATTTGTGTCATTTAAAAATATAGGTAATTGTACATATTATTAAGTGTGAACAGTCTTAGACTGGCTCAGCAGATAAAGCAGTAAGCTTATGAATTATCTTACTAGCCAACCAATTAGTATGAGTAACCTGCTTCATCTTGAATTCTTTGTATATTTAGTCAGAAACAAACCAGTTAGAAAACATGTGATTTGAAATCCATAGAAACAGTGAAAACCAAACTTATTTTTTTAGTGATTTAACCGAAAAAAAAAAAAGCAGAAATAGCATGTGAACTATGCCAAAATAAGATTAGTCAACCATTTCAGTAGATTCACATACCAAGGAATTATTATTCAAGTCCATCTTCCCAGCAAAGGGCCCCCAGGTTGTTCCCACTGGAAGTTGCTGCCGACTCTGAATTTTTCGTTCTCCGTCTTTCTGAAATACTTCCAGCTCTCCTGCAAACAGTGGAAATAGAGGCAATTAGAACACTTTCACATGTGTCTTAACAACAGCCACCTCTTTTTTGCATGTGCTCTACATGCCCAATAGTCTCAGGAATCAAACAAAGAGAATTAATTATGCTCGCCTGAGAAAACAACTGATCTTGTGATCCTCTGAGGAAAAGAACACTTGTCTTTATAATTGTATTCAAATCTAGTCCTATTTATTTCTTGCACCTTTTCACACACATAATCTACACAAGTCAAGTCTTTAAAAAGTGGAAATGATGACAGTTCCTTAAAAAGCATTGATAAAAAGCCAAAATAGACCAGGAACTTTGAAAAGTAAATGGGACTTAAAATGTTGACATCTATTCAAGATTTCTGAAGAAGGATATCTAGAGAGTTTTTGAAAGCAGCTGACAATATTCCAAGATGATTTCTAATTTCAGTCCATGTACAATAAGCACTGATACTCCTTTTTCCAAAAGAAAACTGTTTTGGCGATTTGTTTCACCTTTCTCTTTTTTTTCAAATTTTTGGTAAGGAATAGTCAGTTCCGCAGGTGTAGCAGCACATGCCTTTAATCCCAGCACTACAGAGGCAGAGGCAGGCTGACCTCTGTGAGTTCAAGGCCTTCCAGGTCTACTTGCTCTGTAGACTATGGGGACACTTTGTCTCAAAAACACCAAAAGCAAAATGAAACAACAACAACAACAAAAAAAAAAAACCAACAAAAAAACAAAAACCAACCAAACAAATAAAAGTGAATAGTCAGTTCAAGACTATTTCTAGACCAGAAAATAATTTAAAATTACTAAAGGGAAAGAGGAAACAAAGACAGTATACTTAAATGCATGAATTAGAAATTCATTGGATGTTTGATTAGTAGATAAATGAATATGAAAATAATTTAAAAATATAAGATGGCCATTGGCTTAAACATGGCTTAAGTTACATAGGAAAAATAATTCTATCTCAGGAACTGGAGTTATGATTGACACATTTCCCTGGAAGTTTTGCTATATCACATGATCAACAGAATTTTTTTTAATTTTAAAATATTATTTCATTAGCATAGTTCACATTTTATGCAACAGCAAACTTAATGGGGAGAATTAATGGCAAGAACTTAGGTAGAAAGACATATGGAAAAGACAAAATCATAGACATGTGAAGGTGCGTGAGAAATTCAACCCACCCTAAGGAGGTTTTGGCAGCTGATGGCTGCCGAGAGGGAGAGAGACAGTGTCTTACAGGACTCTCGCTGGGCCAGGAGGATGGACGCAGGCTGAAAGACATTTGGGGACACACAAAGTTGACTCTCTCTCTCCATTAAATTGAGCCAGAGACAGTAGAGAAAGGTGTGGATGGGGAGGGGATCCAAATACCATCAACGTATATTGTATGAAAATGGAAAAAGTGTAATTAAAAAAAAGTAGAAAAGACTTTAAAATGGAGCACAGAATATTCTGGCACGTGTTCTCTAATGGATCTTTAAGTGGCAGTGGGGAACATCTTATGGAGTGGATACACATGTTTCTTTTCAAGTCAATAGCTGTCCTTCAATATTTAAATGGAGTCCTCATATTTTCTTTTGGTCTTTTTGAGACAGGGTCTCCCTGTAGCTCTAGCTGTCCTGGAACTCGCTATGTAAGACCAAGTTGGTCTTGAACTCACAAAGATCCACCTGCCTCTGCCTCCCAAGTGCTAGGATTAAAGGCGTGTGCCACTGTGCAACAGTCTTCATAGTTTTAAAAGCAACGCCATCTACCTGAGCTCAGTTAGAGTTTTTCTTTATTTGTTTATATTTGCACCATTCTTTTATATGAGATATTATGCTTCATGTTCCTTTTATTGCTCATTCCCCAAATCAAATAAAACTAAATAAACCGCACTGCTCAAATACAACATAATGGTTACATTGTTTCCATCATGAAATATAAATTCATCCATGACTCAATAATAAAGATGTGCTGTTCAGAAGAGTTTCGTGTTCTAACTTTAAGGGCTGTGTTTTCATTCTCTCCTTTCCTCACACTTCCTTCCTCACTACTTGACAACTATACTAAGAATGAGAGCTTCACTCAGTTAAGATACACACACACATTCCTCAGCTACTTTTATGTGAGAAGAGCAGAAGCCAAAGGAGATCAACAATGAAGAAAACCAATCCAACTTCTAAATCATGGTAAATAACATCAGTGCTCAAATACAAACTTCTGAATCTTATGAGAGGATAATAATACTCTTCAGCATGTAAAATAACAAGCCCATTTCTGAGCTTTTCCTCCAAAATTGATTAAGCCCTAGCAAATCATTTTGGTTAATGCATTTGAATCAGCAGCCTTAGATAGTAGCTTTCTCAAAGACAGCAGCTTTCTCAAAGACAGCATACCTAGCCTCTTTTAATGCCAAAATGGAATCCGTGGGAAAATGTCTCTCAATTTGTGCATGCTAATGTGTAATAATTCAGTTATTTAAAACCTTAAGGATATTTACTCCATTTCAAAAGAATCTAATTTCTCTCATAAGAATTCTCTAAATCTCTTCAACCATATTTACATTTGAAACAATTCTATCACAATTTATCTTTTAAAAATTAAAATAATAAGGGCTTCAGCGATGGTTTAGTCAGTTAAGAGCAATTGCTTCTTTTTGCCAAGTACTCAGGCTCAGTTCCCTCAGGTGGAAGCTCACAAAAAGCTGTAGCTCCAGTTCTAGGGGATCCACTGACATTCTCTTCTGGCTTCCATGAGCATTGCACACATGTGGTACACATACTACATGCTAGCAACACACATACATAAAATAAAATGTTCTTTAAAAAAACAACATAAAATTTTAAGGGTCATCTAAATACTAATAAAGAATTTTCTCTGTAAAAATAATGTCTAAATAACTTTTTTGTGTTTGCACATGTTTAAAGAGACAAGTCTCTTTTAAACAATATTGGTTTTATAAGAGATTACCTCTATAACAGTTGGCTCCAATTTACAGTTGGAGAACGACCTCATCATCATCATATTTCTCCTTGTCCTATGAAAAGATTTGAATTGCAAAGTTTTTGACAAAAAGGTTTCATATCTATCTGTATCCCCCCTTTTTATTTTAGGTTTTTGTCTTTTGACCCATGAGTCTCAAAAAGGGCAGTTGTATTACACATACCTATAGGCTGGAATCAAGGTGCAGATTTCATCGAATTCACCCAAGCTGTTTTGGGTGACTGTATGTGGTTAGCTTGGGAAGCAAACTATATTGAAAAGGAGTGGTGACAGGCAGCGGCCTTGCCAAGTTTCTACCTTTAAGGGGAATGCTTCTGTCGTTTCCCCATTTAGGATGATATTGGCTGTGGGTTTCCTGTATATGGCTTTGATTGCATTGAGGAATGATCCTTCCAGTTCAAGTCCCTCTAGGACTTTAAACATGAAGGGATGCTGGATTTTGTCAAAGGCTTTCTCTGCACCAATTGAGATGATGGTGTGGTTTTTGTCTTTCAGTCCATTTATATGTTTGATGATATTTATTGATTTTCGTATGTCGAACCATCCTTGCATCTCTGGTATGAATCCGACTTGGTCATGATGGATGATCTTGATGTGGGTCTGTATGTGATTTGCCAGTATCCTGTTTAGAATTTTGGCATCTGTGTTCATTAGGGAGATGGGTCTATAATTCTCCTTTTTAGTTGTATCTTTGCCTGGTTTTGGTAATAGAGTGATGCTGGCTTCATAGAAGGAATTTGGGAGAATTTCCTCTGTTTGTATACTTCTAAACAATTTCAGTAATAATGGTTGTAGGTATTTTTGAAATGTTTTATAGAATTCTGCTGTGAAACCATCTGGGCCTGGGCTTTTTTTAGTTGGGAGGTTTCTTATTATATCTTCAATTTCTTCATGTATTGTGGATCTGTTTAAGCTGTGGATCTCTTCTTGGTTGAGCTTTGGTGATTCCCAGGATTTCAGTTATTCATCCATTTCTTCTAGGTTTTCAAACTTAGTAGAGTATAGGTTTTTGAAGTATTCCCATATGATTGCCTGGATCTTTTCCTTGTCTGTTGTGATATTTCCCCTTTCATCACAGATTCTATTGATTTGGAGTTGTTCCTTCTTTCTTTTGGTTAACTGAGCTAGAGGTCTGTCTATCTTGTTTATTCTCTCAAAGAACCAACTTTTGGATTCATTGATTTTTTTTGTATGGTTTTCTTTGTTTCTCTTTCACTGATCTCGCTCTGATTTTTGTTATTTCTTCTTGTCTGCTGCTTTTAGGGTTCATTTGTTGTTGTCTCTCAAGTATTGTTAGCTGGAGTGATAGATTGTTCACTTGTGCTCTTTCTGCTTTTATAATGTAGGCACTTAGAGCTATAAACTTCCCTCTTAGGACTGCTTTTAAAGTGTCCCATAGACTTTGCTGTGTTTTATTATCATTGTCATTCAGTTCCAGGAATGTTTTTATTTCTTTCTTTATTTCTTCCTTGACCCATTCATTATTCAGCTGAGTGTTGTTTAGTCTCCATGTGTTCTTTTAGGTTGTAGGGTTTATCCTGGTGTTGATATTGAATTTTTTTGCATTGTGGTCTGATAGAATGCATGAGATTATTGCAATCTTTTTGTATTTGTTGAGTTTTTTCCTGTATCCTAGTATATGGTCTATTTTGGAGAATGCTCCATGAGGTGCTGAGTAGAAAGTGTATTCTCTGGTGTTTGGGTGAAATATTCGATAGATGTCTATGCGCTGGTGGGAATGTAAACTTTTACAGCCACTATGGAAAGCAGTGTGGAGAACCCTTAGAAGACTCAAAATGAGCTTGCCATTTGACCCAAGTCATACAACTCCTGGGTATATACCCACAAGACTCATCTTACTGCAGAAGCACATGCACACCTATATTTATTGCAGCTCTGTTCACAATAGCAAAAAGCTGGAACAAACACAAATGCCCCTCAACTGACTAGTGGATAGAGAAAAATGTGGTACATGTACACAATGGAGTTCTATGCAGCGGTAAAGAAAGACAACATCATGAACTTTGCAGGTAAATGGATGGAGCTAGAAGACATTATATTAAGTGAACTAACACAGTCCCAGAAAAACAAACGATGAATGGTATCCCTCATCTGTGGATGCTAGTGCCAATAACCCAGTTATAAATATTACTTGTGGAGAGGGATGCACATTAAAAGAACAACAACAGGGGGCTGGAGAGATGGCCTAGCGGTTAAGAGCGCCGACCACTCTTGCAGAGGACCCGGGTTCGATCCCCAGCACCCACATGGCGGCCGAGAACCGTCTGAAACTCCAATTCCAGGAGAACTCCAGCTCCAGGGGAATCCGACACTCTCTTCTGACCTCCGCGGCATTGCATAACACGGGTGCACAAACTTGCATGCAGACAGTACATTCATACACATACAGAAATAAATAAAATTAATTAAAAAATTAAAAAAAAAAGAACAACAACAGAAAGACTGGATCAGAAAACTGATTGAAATGGTGAATCGGGAGGGGTGGGGGGGGCGGGAGAGGGACACAGGTGTTTATTTGATTAATGTATGTATAATTGACGTGAGTTCAACAAGTATCCAATTTTTCCCAGACTCTGTCTACCGGTTACATGGTGTTTTAGGACTTAGTAAAAGTAAATATGTGTATATTAAACAACATTGGTTTAAAGGTTCTGATAAAAATGGTAATGCACCTGAGTAAATTGGAAATATAAAATGTTGTCCACATTTGTTTTGCTTAAAATCTGCATAACAATAACTTTCGGATTGGCACATACAAATGTTCTCTATAATTTTTCTGTTGTACAGCATCACCTTGTAGCATTATCTTTTACCTGTAGGATGATTTAACTTAAAAAATTAAGTTTGCTTCCCAAGTTAACCACAGTCACCCAAAACAGCTTGGGTGAATTTGATGAAATCTGCACCTTGATTCCAGCCTATAGGTATGTGTAATACAATTGCCTTTTTGAGACTTATGGGTCAAAAAACAAAAACCTAAAATAAAAAAGGGGGAAATAGATATATATGAAACCCTTTTGTCAAAAACTTTGCAATTCAAATCTTAAAACTTACTATGGGAAATGATTTGTATGTTCCAACAGGTCAAAATGTCACCAACTTAATGGCTGAGAAAGAAAAGATACAGCTTTGCATTGTGTAGGATGTACCAGTAAGTGCCAGCAGAAAGGTTCGCTCCTCTGAACATTGAAAGGAAGAAAAGCCTTAGACTGCTACAGACATCAAACCCCTCTGTGGATCTTACTTGTAACAACTATTTATAATGAGTCCTAATGAAACTTACCTTCTAGGTGCCGCAAAGTTTTAATAGGAGAGACTTTCTTACCTCCCCTCCATAGAACAAGGAGAAATATGATGATGATGATGATGATCAGGTCGTTCTCTAACTGTAAATTGGAGCCAACTGTCATAGAGGTAATCTCTTATAAAATTGGTAAAACTGCCTTCTTTAATTGACTAATAGACATAGGAACTGTGAAAAGGATTTTTCTCTATTCAGAACCAAATATGATACTAAAGTCTCCTTATGCTATGCACTTAAGCAAAATATATTAATACAGGAGAGCTCTGATATCAGCAATGGATTATTCTACCAAGGAGATGTTGGCCAGGGGATCCAAGCCCCCCCCAAAAGGTAAAGGCTTCTTGCCTGTAAACTAAGATACCTGCAAGAAGAGATGTGATAAGGCCCTGCTGTCGAAGAAGACCTGATGTAAGCATAGGAAAGATGAACTTAGTAAAAGTAAATATGTGTATATTAAACAACATTGGTTTAAAGGCTGATAAAAATGGTAATGCATCTGAGTGAATTGGTGATATAAATTGCTGTTGTCCACATTAGCTTTAATTAAAAACTGTATAACAATTACTTTGGGATTGGTATAAACAAATGTTCTCTATAATTTTGGTGTCATATAGTATCACCTGGTAGCAATCTTTCACCTATAGGATGATTTAATTTAAAAATAAAGTTTGTTTCCCAAGTTAATCACATACAGTAACCCAAAACAGCATGGGTGAACTTGATGAAATCTGTGCCTTGATTCCACCCTATAGGTATATATAATACAACTGCTTTTTTGAGACTCATGGGTCAAAAATAAAAACCTAAAATAAAAAAGGGGGATATAGATAGATATGAAAACCTTTTGTCAAAAAACCTTGCAATCCAAATCTTAAAACTAACTACGGGAAAGGATTTGTATGTTCCAACAGGCCAGAGTATCACCAACTTAATGGCTGAGAAAGAAAATGCAGCTTTGCAGTGAGTAGGATGTACCAGAAAGTGCCAGCAGAAGGATTGACTCCTCTGGGCATTGAAGGGAAGAAATGCCTCAGATAGCTGCAGACATCAGGCCCCTCTCTGGATCCTACTAGTAACAACTATTTTTTTTTAATTTTTTTTTTATTAATTTTATTTATTTATGTATGTGTTTGAATGTACTGTCTGCATGCAAGTCTGTGCACCCGTGTCGTGCAATGCCGCGGAGGTCAGAAGAGGGTCTCGGATTCCCCTGGAACTGGAGTTCTCCTGGAATTGGAGTTTCAGACGGTTCTCGGCCGCCATGTGGGTGCTGGGGATCGAACCCAGATCCTCTGTAAGAGCGGTCGGCGCTCTTAACCGCTAGGCCATCTCTCCAGCCCATAACAACTATTTTTAATGAATCTTAATGAAGCTTGCCTTCTAGGTGCCACAAAGGTTTTAATACAAGAGACTTTCTTAACTCCCCCCATAGAATAAGGAGAAATATGATGATGATGAGGTCGTTCTCCAGCTGTAGATTGGAGCCAGCTGTTATAGAGGTATTCTCTTGTAAAATTGGGAAAACTGCCTTCTTTAATTGACTAATGGACATAGAAACTGTGAAAAGGATTATTCTCTATTCAGAACCAAATATAATGCTAAAGTCTCCTTAAGCTATGCACTTAAGCAAAATATATTAATACAGAAGCTCTGACTTCAACAATGGATTATTCTACCAAGATGTTGGCCAGGGGATCCAAGCCCCCACAAAAGGTAAAGGCTCCTTGCCTCCAAACTGGGATATCTGCAGGAAGAGAGGTGATAAGGCCCTGCTGTTGAAGACCTGATATAAATATGGGAAAGATGTATGGAGACTGCATTTGCAATTATACAGATGGTCTCTGGAATGCCAGAGAGTGTTACCAAAGGCCACTAAACCAATAAAGCAAATATAGGTCTCCTTGAGTCAAGCAAGACTCCTCCGTCAGCACCAGCTACACCTCACCTGCCTGGAAATACTGTGCAGCAGTGGCAGCCATATGACTGTATATCCCAAATCTAATTGGCTATTAGCTCTCTCCTTGGAGGAATAACCCACGGCTGATGCCACAAGCTTACATCCTCTAGTGGTTAGGAGATGTTATAAGCCACAAGAAGACCCTGTCATATTTTAGAGAAAAAACTTAATTCATGTTTTAACATACCATCAAAACATCTGTGTCTATACCAAAGTAATCTACAATAACAATTAGTACTGTTTAAATACCTATATATCTAATTGCTTGTGCTTCATTAGTAGGATTGAAAGGTTATTCCTGGACAAACTGTCAGCCCATGAAAGGAAACAGCCAGAATTGACCAGAGTCCAAGACAACAGCTCCAGAGAAAGTAGACTGTTTTGCTTCTCGTCCACCTGTGCCCCTTTTCCAAGCATAGGGAACAATCTGCAGAAGAGGGGGTGTGGTAGAATGTAAGGGCTTCGATTGGGGTGAATGGTGAAACTACAGTAATATAGTCTGGACATTCATTTGTTCAACTTGATTGAACATACAAGCCCCCCAGCTGGATGGCGGGACCCATTGCCTGTGTGGGTTTGGGCACAACTTCTTGCAAATTGGTTTTACATGAAGGATGCTTATACTCATAAATTATTACTTCTTGTTAAAAAATGAAAAAAAAATAAAGAATAGAAAAAAATTTAAAAAAAGAACTATCAGATCATATGGTGATATCCAAATACCCCCTAAGTTTTGAGGTATCTTTGACTATATATTAACATTTTAAATAGCTTAAAAACACATTATGGATTCTTAAAGATGGCTATAACAAAATACCAATAACTCTTCAAGTTCTTAACTTAATTTCTCTTACTTTATTTGACAGGATAGCAAATCCCAGTCTCCTTTCTTCCTTACTAAGAAGGTATTTTGAAATTTGGGGGACTTTTATCTATTGCCACAGTAGTTAAAAATTAATATATTCACAATTTCATTTATAAAATGTTGCAAGCATAATGCAAGTTATCAGCATGTATATGGCTGTGGTGGTTTGAATGAGTGTCCCCCATAGGCTTTAAGTATTCAAACATTTGTCTCCAGTTGGTGGCACTGTTCTTGGAGGTCTTAGAAGGTGTGGCCATGCTAGAGGAAGTACGTTATTGGGGGCAGGCTTAGTGAGTTTAACAAGCCTTGTGGTCTCCAATCGCTCTCTCTACTTCCTGTGCTCTTTGTGAGATGTAACCCTCGGCTTGCTGCTCCAGATCCAGCCGCCATGCCTCCTGCCACAGTGGACTCTAATTCCCTGGAACCGTGAAACATAAGCTCAAATAAACTCTTCCTTTTATAAGTTCTTTTGGTCATGGTGTTTTATCACAGCAACAGAAAAGTGACTAATACAATGGCATAACAGATACATAGGTTATAAGAAACAGAATAAGGTACTTATAGATAGTAATAATAAAAATCAATAAACATTCATTTTATAGCTTAAGAGTATATTTTAATAATTTTGAAAATAATAGGTGCCATGAGAGAGAGGAAGTTGTATTGCATAAAACAGGTTGCTTTTTATTCTGAAGGTAAAATAAGCATCTGAATAGTCTTAACAATCCACTCTTAAAATAAGAATTAGCACTTACTCAGTACTTAGTGAAATGTTTTGCCATTGTGATGATGGACATTAACAATGTTTTCTTTCCTGGGCCATCTCATGAAAGATGGAAAGAATATAGCCACTGACCCCGGCCAGCTTGTAATAAAATCAATGTTTGATTTGAATGTGTGACTATTTTGAATTCAGAAAGCAGAGCTATGATTCGTACCTGAGGTTGAGCTCACTGTTTTATGAGTTCCTCTATTTATTCATTCCTTCATTTATTTATTTTATTCTACAATTACAAATTTGCTACCTACTAAGCACTAGATAGCAAGTAAGTCCCAAACATAATACAACACGCAATGTAAGACTGGACCTAGAATTCACTGCAGACAACAGAATCCAAATGGCTTGGATAGATAAAATGATATAATTTAGTTGTTATTTAGATTTTAGGAGTTAAGAGAAAAATCAGAGGATTAAATTTAAGTATTCAGTTTGCCCACATGGACCTTCCCCCATACGCCTTTTGAGCAGCCAAGTGATTAACTGAGGATTCGATGGAGGAGGGATCAAACAATGAATTTGAAATTTTCTAAGAATGAGAGAAAAGCTAATGGTGAGATGTCCACACATGTTTGGGATAAAAGGAATAAGCTGGAACTGGAGATCCAAGAGGGGTTCCACACTGAATGGAGGAAGAGGGATGAATCATGCAGCCAGAGCCAGCTGTTTAACCCTTTGAATTACTGGCCTACCCACCCACATTTTCATTTATCTTCCTTCAAATACCTCCCAGATTCACCTTTCTTGACAGAATTGCTCATGTTTTGCCAACCCAGCCTAGGTGACCGACCAGCCTCAAATCAGTGCAACTCCATTCTTGTCTCCATCTCTGCCAGGATAAACTTATTAAAATTCCATTTACATCACATCACCCCTTTGTACAAGATCTTGACATTTGACATCTCAGGATAAGTATTTGTGCTTGAAGTTTAATCTCACCAGAGAGTGGCTCCACAGCATCTGCTTAGTGACTGGGTCTTACTGATCAACTGGGCATGCTTTTCCCACAGTCAGGACAGTCTTGTTTATCATCTCATCTTCTTCATCTCCAGTTTAGCTCCTATGCTCGTCTGAGAATTGTCCCTACTACCCAACAAACATGTCACCTCTCTGCCTTAACAGACACTCTTGTGTGGCAATATTAAGCACAAAGCTCTTTTCCTCACAAAGTTTCTATGAACTCAAGAATAAACTGAACATTTTTCTCCTAGTCCTCTTGCATTCGAAGTCTTTTTAATTATTCCTTTGCAGTTTCTCCTTAATAAAATCTTTCATCTCAACACAAATATAAACATCTAGATGTATAGTTTTTTTTAATGTTTATTTAGAGGGAAATTACAATGGGATGTATCTCAATTTTAGGACAGTTAAAGTCCTAAAAGTATCTTTTGATTTTAAAATCAAAAGAGAGTCATCTTAGTGTACCTTCTTCAACAATCGAACATCTCACTGCTCAGTCTCTCACTGTCTTCACAGATACTACTTCATCTGTGAAAGATAGAGCTGGAAGAAAAATAAGGCCTTTATTCCTCTGCCCAGTTCATATTTGCAGCTATTCTTCAAAATGAAGCCCCATTTTTAACATGCTGGGTAAGTTCACAGAAAATATTTGAGCTACATAGGACAGTCTAATCAATTTGAGTAAAAGATAATATTGTTAGTGCTGAGGGCTGTTTCTCTTATCTTCTCGATAATGCATACTTTTAAAAGTCTGTGATTACTCAAAGACTTATGATAGCTCCACTTTAAAAAAGAAGCCCTAAGTCAAATCACTACTAAACATCCCACAGCTTTAAAGTTATCAATCTAGTTTGGGGCCTAAATAAAATAAATTGACTCATGGAAAAAAATATTTTGAGCCACCCGAAATGACCTAAAATCTTTGATGAAAGAATTTTTCTTTTCCTAAAAGATCTCTAACTGCATCTTAGAAGGCAAAGTGCATAAAAATCATAGTACACCAATGGAGAAGAAGAGGTGCATGGGCCATTTCATACAGTTATCAGCCATCACATGGATTCAGCCTCGACAAATTCAGTATTTCATTGGTGATATAAACATATATGCTATTTTGCTCAGAGTCTCTTAACTGTAGTGTCAGATTCTATGAAGGAGCAGGTAGAAGTAAAAGAGATGATAGAAGACCCTATTTCATTTGCTGAAAATAAACTCTGGCTTGGTTTTAACTTGGTTTTAAATATATAACCAAATTTCAAAGCAGGCCACATGAATTGGTTCATAATGTTTATCAGACCTAACTAGAGCAGAAGGCTATAGGGTCAGAACCCGTATTTATATTTTCTTCATGGTTGGAAAACATTATACATCATGGTATCAAACATGGCCAGGCCTGAAGTCATGCTGAGTTCAAAAGGCGCTCAAAGATTCTGAAACATTTTCAAAGTCAGCCAAGGTGGCCAAAATATGGCACAGCTCTTTGCTATTTTATGGTTTAACCATTTGACAGCTGCTTGCCAGACACACTAGAGGTTAGATCATTTCTCTGCTGATTGTCTGCACAGGCAAACCAGCCTTGTTATTACATAGGTTTCCTTACCTACTAAAACCTACACATTCAATCTGCATTTTAAGACAAACAGCCCCATTTCTTTTATGCTATATCGATGTATTCCTAACTATTGTTTCACTCAGTAATGATAGCTGTTGGTTGATGGCAACAAATTGCCTTATAAGGACAGCTTTTCTAATTTCCTGTCTCAGTTTTTGAGTCATACAGCCGCAACACACACTAAACTACAGTTTTGAACATAAACTTGAAATACGACATTCCCTATTCAAGTACTCCAGTCAAACCCTGATAAATCAGGCTGGCCAAGCAGTGATCTTATCCCTTCTGACTCTTTAATAAATCGAACCTTGTAAGTTCCTACTGTTGGAAGTTGTCACTAAATGAAATTGTGACCTTATCCGGCACATGAACTTATCCTGCTGACAACTACATTTATTGTGTGGATAAGAAAGGGGAAAAAAAGAAAAAAGGAATAAAGAAAAAAATGAGATATTTGATAATTCTGATCTTAGCCATATGTAACTCTAACAGATGGGATCTTTTTGATGTTCCATTAATGATTTTCCAAAGATGAGTCTACTTAGAGAAAAATGCTCACCTTAGGTAAGTGCTGAGGGCATCACAGATGGTATTAAAAGTGCAGGAAGAGGTACTAGTTGACGGAAGTGAATCAGAAGCTATTAGTCTATCACAAAGAGCCCTGAATTAGCTAGTAATTGCATTGGAAGAGATAATATAATGGCAGCAGCTAAACAGAACCATCCCCGATCCCAGGCTACATTCAGTACCTAAAACCTCCACAAGACACTGGAATTTTCTAAAAACCACAGCAACTGAAACCACTTCATTTTTCTCCAGTGCAAAATGTTTTCTTAACATACAGTTTCTAAAAAGACATAGGAATCGATGTGTCCAGCAATGTTTAGGAATTAAATTTATCTGTGTATGCCATGAAGTATTGTATGCATTACAAACAAATAATTTTCACCTATTGTTGACTGCTCTAAAGGATTAATTCTAATACTAGGATTCTTTGTTGAAACCTACAAAATATAATGACCATCTTCCAGATAGATAGGAGATAAAATATGTGTGTGGGGAAAAATATTGTTGGTAATGATATAGATAATTTCATGCACTTTTTTTTTTGTTTGTTTGTTTTGGTCTTTTCTAGACAGGGTCTCCCTGTAGCCCCAGCTGTCCTGGAACTCACTCTGTAGACCAGGCTGGCCTTGAACTCACACTTCTACAAACAACACCATGATGTGAAATGACAAGAAATTTCTTGTGTACATATTTATGTCTGAATTAAGTTGAGTCATAAAGGAATTGCCCTATCTTTCTCTTCACCCTCTGGTCTAGTCACATGAGCAAAGAAATGGAAAGACCTAGCTGTGGCAGGAATCTTAAATTATGAATCTGGAATATGCCTAGCTTGGGTAAAACCTTTTTCTTTTTCTGTAAATTCACTAACTTAATTAGAATCCAAGATAGAAAATAGAATTCTGAAGATCTACTCTGGTTGCTTTGTTCATCTTATATATTAGCTACACAGAATAGAGCTGAAGTATAATAAGAACAGTGATACAGAAATTATTACATTTATTCCTAATTTGAGTCAAAACAATAGCTTGCATTATGAATAACATAGGGTTAAGCACTTTATACACAATCTATAGTAAGAATTAATATGAGTGTCTCAATTCTGTATATTCTAATTAAGGGAACTATGAAATTATTATGTGCATGTGGTGTAATAAATACATATAAATATAAGCAAGAAATGACCAAAATGATATTATTATTTAATATTTGGCTAATACTCTCACACATCTCATAAATCATTTAAAAGGGAAATTACATGCAATGCTGAGCCTCAGTACCATGAGAAAAACCCTTGTTGTCATGAGCAATGACTTGAATTGCCTGCTGTGTATCCACTGACTTGTTGCTTAACAGTGAGCATGGCTTTAATTTCCCACTCCTTGCTCCTAAGCTTGTCATCATGAGAACATGTAAGCAAAGGTTTTAAAACAATGCTTGAAAAACAGTAGACTCAATAAAAGTTATAAATGCTATCTTACTAATTGAGAGTTAACTGAAAGAAAAAAAGTTGCACACCAATATAAGCTCATTACATTCAACATGTAAGTTTTCTTTATAATAACTGGCCAAATTAGGGCTAGGACCACTTTTATTCCCAGTGAATATAAAAGAAACATAAAAGATTAAACTGCAATCAAAAGGTGATGGAAACAGCTCTTGGAGCTGATTCTACCCACACAGGAAATGGAAGATTAAGTCCACAGTCACCCTGTGCTGGTATTTCTTTCTTGACTCATAACTAAGCCAAGTAAAGGTATGTAGCTGTGAAGGTCAACATCAAAGATGGGTCACCAATTCCATTTCTAGATAACCGGGATTAACTGCTCCATTGACATTATCCTGACATTATAGAGTTCTACAGGGAAGAAAATGAGGCATACGCTTACACATTAGTGAAGAGATAAAAGTGGCACACTCGTATTTAAAACAATAGAAAATAGTTATCCAAATTTGCTGGCCATTATTGGATGTTTAATTTCCCTCTTTGGGTATTCTCAATTATAAAGTAAAAATAAAACTTGAGCCATTAAGTTAATACCCTTAATATGCAAGACATTACATATTGAGCCCTTTATTTCTGAGTTCTCAGTCAGAGCAGATTCAGGGAGACTGGGAAATAAATTAGGGCCCATGGTAAACCACTTAAATGAAAACCAAAGCATCTTAGTCTTAACAACAATTTTTGCAATTTTCAAAACCACTGGTCCTTATTTTTAAGTTATTTGGTATTATGCACGTATTAACTTTCCCCTTACTTTCTAAGTTAGCGTAATGTGATATATATATATATATATATATATATATATATATTACTTTTTATTCCCTTGGAACTCAATAGAACTTTGACTCAAATTATTGTAATTTACTGCGAGATAGAAGAGTAAATTAAGATTAAAATAGAGCAAAAATCATCTACTTATGATAAGAGTTGACTACTGGATTATAAGCAAAGTATCAATTTTTGATACACTAGCATTAATTAATATGTAATAGAGAATTACATTATAACATCAAGCATAACCCTAGTTTCCAAATGTGAAGCCCAGCAGTATTCTGAATATAATTAATCCTTCCTCTGAATATTTCTTTTAAAATATTAACTTATTTATGGTCTCCCCCCACACCTCTATCAAAATGAAACATTACTTCTTGGCCAGAATCATGTAAAGATGCAGATATTTTATTATTAATATTGTATTTGTATGATTGGTCATTCTATAATAATTTAAGCTTCTAAAACAAAGATGTTATTTCTAAATAAACCACAGCTTCAAGAAAAATATGGTATTCTAAAGTATAATATAGTTCACATTTTTGTATTCTCAAAGCACCAAATGATGAGTGGATCAAGGGTGAGATTACAGCTGAATTGGCTTTTACTAACTCATGATAGGGCCGGGAAGACTGTGTTTCCATCATAGGTCAGCTGCATGCAAACGGGTGGCATTTAGATCTGACAGAATTCACTTACTGATGCATCTGTAAACAAATATATATGAACATTACCTTTTCATCTGAGTGTGTAATCCTGTATCTGAAGGATCACATTCCTTAAATAATTTTGCTCAAATAATAATAACTATATCACACTCCAATCACATGTTGTGTCTATCAAGAAAGAGAAATTTCTCATGTGGACCTTTCTACCTCGTTTTCTCTAGAAGATGTATTAAAATAGAATCTTCTCAGTTTCTGGTTCATTATATAGAGAATTATAGTCAAATTGGCACAGAGTTGAAATCTGAAACAGGAGCTAGAAGCCAAAGAATATAATAAACAAGGTTTGAAATGAGACTACTTAATAGAATAAATACTGAAGGACCTAAGATAAATTAATTTGCATATATACAATGCAATTACAAGAGGGGAAGAAGCCATAATTAGGGCAGGTTGAAAGAAGACTCCAGTTACAAATATGGCAATCTCTTACTTGACCTCACTTAGAATATTGTTAGCCATAAATACATTGTACTATTGCAATGAAAGTGACAAATTTTTGTTTCTTTCATACATTGTCTGACATTCATATCACTAACATCCCCCAAGTCTTCTAGTCTTTGTAATGCTCCCATTATTTTACTCAGAAATTTATTTGGGATCATGTTATTTCATTTTCACTTTGGGCTTTTCGTGGTAGCACAGATAAGACCTGTACAAGATCAAGGAAAACAAAAATCCCAGTATGGAGGGAGAAGATGGTCAATATACTTCATTGTTAGGCAAGGAGCTATTGACAACTGATGAGTGCTGGGAGAAAGAGTCAGTTTTCATGAAGGATGTGACCCTTGAAAAGCTACCCATGCCCAGGTAGACGGCTCTACAACTTTACACCTACTGACAGCACTGAGTGGATGAGAGGGGGAGAAACAGTTGTAAGGAAATAGTGGAAAAGTGATGGGGGAAGGATCACAGTACAGGAACTTGGAGGTGGACTTGGTCAAAATACATTGCATGCATGTACAAAGTTCTCAAACAACAGCAAAATAAAACCCTTAAAATCTAAAAGACATTTATCATCGTCTACAGGTTTAATTTCTTCCAAATATATGCATAAGTGAATTAAATTCATAAAAGAGAAATATTAGTGATTTTTTATCATCTGAAAACTGTTGCCTTGAATATTGAATTCATATTTCTATCCTGTGTGACACTGTTTTCTTTTTATCCACGGGAAGGCAGAGCAGAAGAATCCAAGAACCGTACCTCTCTTCTCTTGAAAGGAAGTGAAAGTGAGTACTTCTGAGGATTTCAGTCCAGAAGTTTCTTATTTAACTTCTAATCCTAGAAACTATGTAATTTAGTATCATTAAGACCTAGTATTGGGCCAGGCATGATGCTGTATGTCTATAATCCCAGCATTTAGGAGGGAAGGCAGAAGAATCAGGACTTCTAGGCCCCCTAAGGAGTTAGTTACATAGTTACTTTGAGTATAGCCTGAGCTACATTAAACCCTTCTTCAAAAAAATGGATATATATATTGCACGACATGGGTGCACAGACCTGCATGCAGACAGTACATTCATACACATACAAAAATAAATAAATAATAAAAAAAAATGGATATACACACAGTATACATTTTCTTGAGAAGCAGAAGCAATCTAAGGAAGCATAGGACTTCCTGGATATATTACTATTTCTAAAAAAATATCCCTAGCACACACACACACACACATACACACACACACACACACACACACACTCACAAGTATAACTGAACTCTAAGAAATTAGAATAAGATAAAAGGATTGTCTCAATCCAATATCCTACTTGGGAATCCTATAATACAAACTAATGCCACTGGGGGAAACTGACCAAAGCATTTAGGGATTACTATGGATTATTTCTTAGAAAAATTATGTGTGTGTATGTGTGTGTGTGTGTGTGTGTGTGTGTGTGTCTTATGACTTCAATAAACATTTCGGTTTTAAAATATGAAATTCTGGGGATAGGAAAGTAATTCAGTTGGCAAAATGTTTGCCGAGCATGTGCGAGGCCCATGTGTTTGATTCTGAACACCACATAAAAGCAGCACCAGAGAAAAACCCAGTGTGGTGGTGTGTGTCTCTAATCCTGGCATTCTGGAGGCAGAAGCAGAAGAACCAGCAGTTCAGATCTTTTTGAGCTACATAGCAAGTCTGCAGCCAGAAAAGACACATGAGATGCTATCTCAGAAAAATGGGGGAAAAAAAGAATATAAATTTATAAGCATGAACGATCTCATAAAGTAGAAATTTATGATTATCAAAGTAACAGAATGAACATAGCCAATCCTACTGTAGACAATATAATCAATAATCAAAGGAAATATGAAGTCTATCTCTTCAAGTTTATACAAATATAAGGGAGGAAATTATCTTGAATATCCAAATGTGTAACTCACTGATTAAAGAACTTAAAATGAATGGATTTCTTGTTTTATTTTTAACTTACTGAATTTCATCGATAGTATATTACTCAGTATCAACAAATAAAAATTAATTAAAATTGCTGACAGAAGATAATTATTTTATAGAAGATTCATTTATCACATGAATTCTAAATAAGGTACTTCCTCTTTGGAGTCTGGCTTTCTTCTTGTTGAATATAAACAAGATTATTATTTTTTTCATTTTATTAATTTCACAATATATTTAGAATTTTCAATTGAAAATAATTATTAGCCTTAAAGTTTTGGGGTTTTGGAATGAAGAATTTTTATATTTTAAAAACAGCAATTTCTTCCAATGGAACATGATTTTATGGGCCGTAGCCACTCATTTTCTCATATGCTCCTTTATTTATTAGAGAAAACTCTAGACACCATTACACAGATGTTACAAAACTATAATAATTCTAGAATTAACCTACCACTTATTTTCAGACTCTGTAATTTTTGATATATGGTTGGAGGGTATGTATGCATATTTTAGAGTAATATAAAATTAAAGAGAAAAATGTGAATTCCTATACAAGTTTTGGAATTAACATACAGGTTATTTTTAGACATCATAATTTTGGTATATGTGTGACTGTGTGACATACATATAAGCATATTTTGGAATAATACAATTAGAGGGAACAACAACAACAAAATGACTGGGTCAAAGAACTGACTGAAATAGTAAACTTCTGTCTAAAACAATAAACATCTGCACAGAAAAACGTTTAAAAGACTGAGAAAAAGATGCAAGACATGTATGGCTTGGGGGGCATGGAAAGGGGATTGAGTCCAAACTGGACTGAAAAATGCTGTATGGAATGCACAAAACTTCAATAAAATATTTTAAAAGGCAAAACTACAATAAAATAATGAAATGCAAGAAATATACTACTGAAATTTGAGGTCCTTGTTTGGGAAGATAAATTACTCAGTTTGGAGATCCATGAAATAATTCAGATTCATAAATATTTCCTTAAATTAGATACCAAAGGGAAAAAGTACTTCCATCTGCAGTTTTCTGAATGGAAGATCCTGTTGTTAATTTATTAATCTTAATTAAATATTCATAATTCATCTTTATAGTGTTAGGAAGCTCAATACTAAGGATCTACAAATGCTGTGAAAAGTCAATTTGTTGAAAGGCTTCAGCATATTGTTTCAGCATATTCAGCATATTCAGCATATTTGGAACAGTCATTTGACAACATACTTGAGAACATCAACTAAAGGGAGAAAAATTTGTTGTAGCTCTTGGTTTCAGAGATCTCAGGTCACAGTCAGATTGCTGCAGTTTATGTTTAGGCTTAGGGGCAGGAAGATAATGGTCAGAAAGCTATTTATATGACAGTTGTCAATACCCAATACAGAGTCTCGGTCATGGACCAAGGTTAATCTGCACCCTGTAAAGACACACTGTAGAAATTCACTCCCTCCAACTAAGCTCCGCCTTACATAACTCTATCAACTCTATTTAAAATTTAAATCTATCAATCAATTAAATCACTGGTCAGGATATAACCTTTATGATGTAATTTTCTCTGGAAATACCCTTACCGAAACAGCCAGAGGTATACTTTATTAATCTTCGAAGTATCTCTTCACCCAATCAAGTTGCATAATTCCTTTTACATGGACCAGGTATTTTAAGAAAGGGGCTCCAAATTCCATCATAAACTGGAGGATTAAATCTATTAAACTTAGAAGGGCTGTGGAGATGCCAAGTGGTTGAGGGGATTACCCAGAAAGTGTGAGGACTAGAGTTTGAATCCATGGAACCCACCTCAATACTGAGTGAGCATGGGATCCCCTCCCTGTAATTACAGCCTCAGGCGGAGATGGGAGATTCCCAGAGCTGAATAGCAAGAGTAACCATGTTGGTTTGTCTGAGAAACACTGACTCAATGAAAACAGTAGGCAGCAAGCAAGGACTGTTCCCAAAGTTGACCTCAGGCCTCTTTATGGACACACACATGCATATGTACCCACACATGCCAAACATACATACACACACATGAAAAAGGAAAAATTCAAAAGAAAAACCTATTAAACTTACATTTTAAGTGAAAGTATACTTTATTTAGGTGTTACAATTAGTTAAAACCGTAACTTATCACCTACCCAACAAATAATATTATCTTCAATCAAATTTAAGTAACATTTTGTAGTAATTACAGTGAGCCACATACTGTTAAGGAACATGTTATATTATTTTTACTCAGCAGATAGGGAAGCTAAAGCTCAGTGCAAGCACATTGTTCCACAAAACTCTGCTAGAGCACCCTAACCAGCAAAGAGCTGCTGTCAACAGGAGGTCCGTGTTTACATGGTTTTGAATAACATATTCCACCATGTAAAAATGGTCATTCATTTTGAAATAAGAGGAAAAGGCACAGAGACAAGACAAAAACACACAAAACAATCAATTTGTAAGAATCTAAAGTCAAATAAAATAATGGAAAACTCAATATAGCATAACTATTCTCAAATACTTAAAATAAATTCGGCAGATTACATTAGTTTTAAAATTGTGTAAATACCAAATTTTTCATGAAGTTAGAGGAAACACAGAATAAAGCAATGAATAACTAGATAGCCAAGAAATGCCAAAGAGCATGTAAATTTTCTTCTAGGTACACGCGGAGGATTTAACCCTTGTAAATGATACAGATATTCTGTGATCGGTCTGTTCTGGTATTGTCCAACTTTCTATTTAGGACCCTGTGAATATCTCTAACACCAATATAATTATAACTTCACCATAAAAGAGGTACGTAATAAATCCAAAGCTCTTTCCTCCAGCCTCACAAAGGTGCATGTAAATTGTCGAAGGTCATTTTTATGGGTTTGTTTACTATCTATCATAGTCACAACTACACATAAAAACTGTCCTTTAGACAATAAATATGTCTTGGCCAGGCCTGACTCTTAGCCATGAAGAGTAGTTACTGAAGTGAAGCTGTAGCTCCAAGCTTGCACCATGGTAATGTACCTGTAGTAGAAATAGCTACAGAGATATTGACCATTTTTAAATAACAGAGTTTCCAAAGATGGGTGGTATTGATGGTTCATTGGAAGAACAGGGAGACTCTGTTATTGATAATTCTCCAACGGACCTATACTCTGAAATTTCATATATTGGCATCCCTCTTTAAGGATCAAATATGTGTTTTCATAGGACAAATTCAAGTACATAATGTGTTATCACTTACTGTGCCTAAAGCAAATTGTGACATTACAGTACAGAATTCAGACATTTCAGAGCAATAGACATCGGAAGTAAATGTGTACTAATACTGAGAAGTTCAATCATTTCAAACTCTCTCAGTTGGTAGTATATTAATCAGTCTTCTATGATAACAAAATACCTGAAACTGGCCAATGTTTGGAAAAAAAAGTTTGTTTAGGTCACCACCTAGTAGGGTCTCACATTTTAGAGTTTCTTCTACCTCCTATTCTTTTTTTATTTTTAGGTTTTTGTGAATGTTATTTGTTTTGTTCTACTTTTTTCTCTTAACAGAGTATTTCTTTGAGCATAGTAATGTTCCACACCATGCAGTGACCATCCCATATTTCCTATCAATATTCCTTTTTGCAGAGCAAGCACCATTAGTTTTATTGTGAACTACTTCGACTGAAGAGTTTGCTTTTTCCCTTAAATTTTTGTGAAATAGCAGTGTTTAATTTTAAGGAAATCTGGTAAATAAAAGCTTCTCAAATTTGTTAAACCAAGATGTGCATGCTGGTAAGCCCCAAATATCCTACCTTAAGATGTCTTCGAGTATATACTTTCATTACAGGTCACTTGGGCCCTATTTGCAGGGTTGGAAATCAAATTCAGTACTCTGCACAGCAAGTACGTGGGCTCCGCCACTGACCTATGCCCCTCTATTTTCTGATTCTCTCTTAATAGAAGACAAAATTTCTAACACATTAAGCTTGGGAGAAACACTTAAATTATATAGAAACACTAGGGGTCAGAAAAGTAATTGCAGAAAAGAATGAACCATAGTGTCATTTTATTTTAAAGTATGAGGCTATATTTAAAAAAATTTTTAATTACTTTTATTTATTTCTGTGTGTGCATGAATGTACTGTCTGCATGCAAGTCTGTGCACCCGTGTAGTGCAACGCTGCGGAGTTCAGAAGTGGGTCTCGGATTCCCCTGGAACTGGAGTTCTCCTGGAATTGGAGCTTCAGACGGTTCTCAGCCGCCATGTGGTTGCTGGGGATCAAACCCGGGTCCTCTGTAAGAGCGGTCCGCGTTCTTAACTGCTAGGCCATCTCTCCAGCCCGAGGCTATATTTTTAAACAAATCACAAAAATTCCAAGGATACATAGTACTTCCAAAGAGATGAGAAAAATTTAACAGTGCCTAAAACTTAACATGTGCCATCTGGCTAAAAGAAAATCATTTAGAACATCTCCATGAAAGCAAGGGAAACAAAGAAACACAGTAATGACAATATAGCTAGAGAAACACCCACAGTTGATGTATTCGAGCCTAAACAAGAACGTTTTTACTGGGCCGGGCCTTCCATTTCACCACCAGTGATACCTATTGCATTGGATGTATTCCAAAGCTCTCTCACAGGTTCCAAAGGAGAACCATGGTCATACAATTCTTTTCTGATACCTAGTATCCTCTGGCATACCCCATGTTTTAATCTGAGTCTCTCTAGCTCTAATCAGACATATGGTATGTGATCTTCTGGCTATCTCATTCAGTGTTCACAACTGAAAATGGCGCTTAAAGCCAACAATGTGACTAATGTTCATAAATGTGTCTTTTGAACAATCTTGAGGAATTTTCATTGTTTGTAACATGGACAGAGACCACCTTATCTTGGTGCAAATAAGATTAGTTCTTAACAGAAATATGTTTTTTTTGAACATTATGAAAAGAACACTGACCTTCAACTTGGAGGACAGCATTAGAAAAAAGATAAAATTCCACAGTAAGCTGTGAAAAATTGAAAGGCGACATGGGGGAGAAAAGAAAGTTGGCAAACACTAATACTTACTTATAAATGACTTCTTCTTTTAAAATAATCATAATATCCTCCCAACCCTAATACCCTGAGACTAAAGAAATCCAGTGATAGAGAGAAAAATGAACATAAATATTAAAATAACCACATCCATTATTAAATAGCACAATTAACATGGCAATACTCACAGTATGACCTGAAGTCATTCTAAATTTGGAAATGTAAAAAATCAAGCAACATTTTATTCTTTTAGAACTTAGGGCTAAATAATATATAAGTTATTCAAGGTCTTACTCTATATGAATTTTGCTTAAACTACTGTATTATTTCCTCCAGCTGCGTCTTGGTTTTAACCCAAACCAAGGCTCATTAAAACTTTGAAATTTCTCATAATTCTTTTGAGTTCAGAAGTCTCTGTCAAGACCTATTGCCTCCTCAAACAATTGTCCACCACTAATTAATATAGTCAAGCAATTGTGTATAAGGCCTAGTAATATAAAAGTTTTTATTCTAACTGTAACCAGCAAGATAAAAATACTTAAGTTTTTCAAGCCGTCATAGAGACTTAAAGTGAAAAATGGGAGGTCATTCGTGGATCCTGAAGTCTATGAACACAGTTCTCTAACAATGATATAAACTGCTTATGAATCATTTTGGTCAAAAATCAGACCGAGCTAAACCCCCTCCCCCAGAGCTGAGCCTCTGAAGCCATTTCAGAGGCTATAGACATCAGGTAGTTAGAGATACTATAATTTGCAGAGAATATCACACTCCTTGGCTTGAGACTGTTTCTTTAAAACACTGAAAAGAAGCCCAGAAAAATCAAAGGGAAAGAAAAGACTATTATCCAGACAACTCAAGATGGAGACTCACCAAAGGTCATCTTGTTTCTAAGCAAACAAAATACTCAATTTCTATGATGAAGTAGATGTTGAAATCCTGTTTATTATGTGTAATATAGGAGTACATTTTTGAAACATTGCCTCAGTCTTCCATGCTGAGTTTTGCTAAGGCTGACACACTATCCATTTAATATCAGGGTTAATTTTCAATCATTGGCTTACAAGAAAAATACATCAAATAAGACTGTCCCTAGTAGCATGAATTAATAAATGCAAATAAATGTAAATATAATAAATGTCATTGTGGATATATGCTACACAAGAACACAAAGTAACCTGGGAAACACAGTGTCCTTAATGTTATATGAATTATGAAGCTTCTATGGAAATCTGGCTCACAACATAAACTAATTTATTTAATGGGAAGGCAGCCAATGACAAAACCATTTGGAATTTCCAGTCTATGTCTTCTCCAATGATTGTTCTTCCTATGTTTGATTCAGGACCTTACTTGAACACTACGCTGAATATTCCAGGAGCCAAATGTCATATCATAAGAGATATGCCCTGAAACAGGAGAAGGCCATTTTATGATCTAAATGTAACTAGTCTTTCAAAATTTGCTGTTTTCTACAGACACATGTTTCCTTGGTCATTTGGATGAAGGCATTCTCTAGACTCCCTGAAATCTGTTTCCACACCAGCCAAAGCAATCACTTGCAGATTGTAAATATCTTCTACTCCTCCACACCCCAGATCAAAAGAATTTAATGCCTTCCCATTGCTCTTAGGCCAAGGACAGAGCTCATCGACATTTTATGCTGTCTGGTTGTTCCCCGGTGTTCTTGCTCTCTTCATTTTAAGCTCAGTCACATTCACTGAGCCAAAGACAATGCACAGAATGTCTCTTCTGTCTACATGTTGTCTTCCCCTTCTAAGGAACACCTACTCAATCTAATGTCACTTCTTTTGAGAAAATGCTCCTTTCTACAGAACAGAAATGATTAAGGGAAAGGAAGAGTAATGGGGGATGGGGGACGGAAGGGAGGAAAAAGAAAGGGCAGCCTAGGGAGCAAGGTTTGGGCCCAGGCCCCATGGTTCTCCTACAGTTTTCTTTGTTTGCCAATCTGAGACAAGTTGGGCTGGTAACTGGTGTGATACAGCTTCCAAATCTCACACAAATACTTTGTACCCTGATATAGCTATCCACGTAAATAAGAAGACTTTTTAGTTTAGGTTTGTTTAGTTATTCCCTAAAGGATTGCCTAAATATGTCATGTATTTAGGCAATAACAAAATGAATCTAGACAGTACTTCTTTGATCAGCCAACTTAGACACAGTAAAATATAGCTTGACCGTGCAGAGTGGACAATCTATGGTGTCTATAATGTCATAACTTTCATTAAAATCTATAATCATCTTTTCTAAGACCATATTTTTGCCAGTTTGGTGAAACCGTGTCCATAAGAGTTATTAGATAAGCAATAAAAATATGTTTTTAATCTGCTCTGGTAATTAGAAAGGTGTTCTATGTGGTATGAAAGTCCCCTAGAAGAGATTTTTATTTAGTTTACATGACAGTGGTTGTGTAAATAGGCATACTGAGAAACATATTACAATTTCATTTATTCTTCCCACAAATGAATCAGTTTTATAAATTGTATTCAATCTTCAATTTCCTGAAATATTACAAGAATTTATGCTAAAAGTCAGTGTAGTTCTTCCAGTATTGGGAAATTAACCACATCCTCTAATTTTGTCAAAATGACTTACTGTCGTTTGTGTTCTCTCTACTCCCCAAAACCTCCCATCATAAGTAAGAGTTATTTCCAGTAGGTTAAGCATCTTAGACCACAATAATGTCTGGGCACATGTAGCAACAAAATGTAAAATAGCTAATACATGCATAAAAATTACCAAGAATTTGTTAATAGTGCATCCATTTTATTTATTTATTTATTTTTAATTTTATTATTATTGGGTGTGTTCATGTATATGAGATGTGTGTCCAGACATGTGCAATGCACATGTGGCAGTCAGAGGGCAACTTATTTATTTATTTATTTATTTTTAATTTTATTATTATTGGGTGTGTTCATGTATATGAGATGTGTGTCCAGACATGTGCAATGCACATGTGGCAGTCAGAGGGCAACTTATTTATTTATTTATTTATTTTGGTGTTTTTGAGACAGACAGGGTCTCCCTGTAGTCTCAGCTGGCCTGGAAGCATCTATTTTATTTACAAGGAAGTTGTTGAAGTAAAATAATTTCATTTGTGGATAAGCATTGCTTCATTAACACCAAGAGAAATATTATTGCTGGGGCGGGGGCAGCAAAATATAAACATTTCTACTTTTTTTTCAAGGTAGATGTCACCAGAAGATTGTCCTCTGGCCTCAATATATTGCTCACACACATATACTTACACATACACACACACCACAGACACACCAACACACACCCATATATATATAATATATAGATATATATATATATATATATATGAAGCGAAGATAGAGATCGGAGAGAGAGAGATGCCCACTCATATTGACCTCATACCACAACACATCTAAGTTCTGAAAATGTTTCTTTCTAAATTTTTTGTTAAAAGATGTAATGTGGGGCTGGAGAGATGGCCTAGCAGTTAAGAGTGCCGACTGCTCTTGCAGAGGACCCTGGTTCAATCCCCAGCACCCACATGGCGGCTGAGAGCCATCTTTAACTCCAGTTCCAGGGGAATCCGATGTCCTCTTCTGACCTCCGCAGCATTGCATGACACGGGTACACAGACCTGCATGCAGACAGTACATTCATACACATAAAGAATAAATAAAATTAAAAATTAAAAAAATGTAATGTGTGTGTGTGTGTGTGTGTGTGTGTGTGTGTGTGTGTGAATGCTGGTGTCTGCAGAGGCTAGGGGCATTAGATTTCTTAGGGCTAGAGATATAGGTGGCTATGCTGTGCCTGGGATGGATGGTACTGGAAATTGAACTCCAATCCTTTCGAAGAGTGGCAAGCACTATCAATGTTTGAACCATTGCTCCAGGTCCTAAACTTGTGTGTATTTATTTTGTGAGCATAGTTAGGGGAGATCATGTGTGCCACGGTGCACATGTGGAGATCAGTGGATAACTAGGAACTGGTTCTGCCCTTCTACCATTTGAGTTCTGAGAATTGAACTCAGAGAGTCAGACTTGGTGGCAGTCACCTTTACCTGCTGCAGCATCTTGTCATCTTGAGCATCTTTCCAGATGTTCATTAAAGGGATGCAGTTTGATGAGAAACATTGGGGTTCTGGATGAAAGGCAAAGAGATTATCCTTCACAAGACAGAAGGCAGCACTAACACATGTTTCTGTTAGTTCCTGTGCCTCACATAAGCACCACAGTTTAAAGTCATGTTGACCCAGAAGAACTCTAGCCTGTGCAGCTCCACTCGCATTCTCTGTCTCCCTTCTAACCTTAGGCCCAGGACTCTTCTGCTCTTTCTGCAGCAGATATCTGGACTATCCACTTAATCCAGACTGAACCCTGCACTAAGACCAGCTCAACTCTCAAACATATTCTCTACAGGCTGTTCCCGCCCCCACCTTGCCCCTGGCCTCCTGAGCTGTCTGCCACAGAAACACCTACTCCTCTGATAAGTAATATTTCTGCCACTTTCCTTGGTTCCTCTGTAGCCTGAGCAGATACACTCTCTCTGCACAGTGGGTCGCCATGACCTTGGGCGCAGACCCATTCCTGACCTGTCAGCCCCAGATCTCTGGACTACTGTCTTAGTCCACACCTGACCACTGCATCCTGGGGTACCCAGTACCCAGACTAGGTAGAATCTCCAGCTTCATTTGTTAGGTACTCTATAGGCTGTCCCCTTGGGCCACCTTCCTGATCTGCCTACTACAACCTGCCTATTACCCAGACAAACTTACTACCTTATGAGAACCTGAGGGACATGCCAACTAACTTTTCATACCTGAGCAAAAAGCAACCAGTCTGCATCAACAAAGAGAACCATACTTCAAATAAACAAAGGCAGAAGAGAATTTGCTATTGGACACACACCAACAAAAGACATCCATATACCCAAACAGCAATGCAAAACACAAGTAACATGAAAAACCAAGAGACATGTCCCTAGCAAAACCCACCAGTCTTACAAAGTGTACAATGAGGATCCCCCTGAAGAGCCCCTTCAACACAGGATTTAAAAGAACAATGATAAACATGATCAAGGAAAATAACACACAGATAAACAACTCAAAGGACTCAAAGAAAATAGCATAAACGTGTGAAAGAAGGCCTAGAAAATGTAAATATGTGGATGAATGAAATAACAGAACCAATTCAAGACTTGAAAAGTGAATTCAAGAAAGACATAGAAATACTGAAGAAAAACCAACCTGAAATGAAAATGGAAGTGAAAAACTCAATAAGTTAATTCGAAACAACAGGAGAAAGCCTGACAGAATGAATGAAATGGAATTTACAATGTCAAGACTGGCCAACATAGCTGAAGAACTGGACTCTCCAAGCAAAGACCTTAAAAACATTAAAAATACAGGAATGAAAAATGCAGGATAGAGGATACACCATGAAAAGACCAAATCATCAGAGCCTAGAGGGAAGGGAAGAATCTCATACCAATATCATTGCACAGATCTCCTAAAGCTTATAAAAAATCTTCCCTGGGGCTGGAGAGATAGCCTAGTGGTTAAGAGCACCGACGCTCTTGCAGAGGACCCGGGTTTGATCCCCAGCACCCACATGGCGGCTAAGAACCATCTGTAACTCCAATTCCAGGAGAACTCCAGTTCCAGGGGAATCCAAGACCCTCTTCTGACCTCCACGGCATTGCACGACACGGGTGCACAGACCTGCATGCAGACAATACATTCATACACATTAAAAAAAAAATCTTCCCTAAATTAAGGAAAGACCTACCTATACAGTTACAAGAAGCACATAAAACACCAATTAGACAAGGCCACAACAGATACTTCCTACAGCATATCATAGTAGCAAAATTATCTATCATAGTTAAAGGGGAATAGAATCAAGTTTGTGTTGCAATTCTAATATCTGACAAAACAGACTTCAAATTAAAACTAATCAGAAGAGATTAAAAAGGTCACTTCATTCTAATCAAAGGAACAACTGGCCCAGAAGACATTACAATCAAACTCTGATGCACCCTGATTCATAAAAATAGTACTCCAGGACTACAAAACTCAGATTAACCCCAGCTCAGTAAAAGTAGCAGATTTCGCTACCTCTCTGACTCCAATATTCAGCTCAAATGGACAAAGAATAAACAAAGAGACACCTGGAATTAAATGACATCTTACATTAAATGGACTTAACATATACAGAGTACTTCACCCAAGCACCAAAGAATACAATTTCTACTCAGCAACCCATGTGATTTTCTCTAAAATTGATCATATACTGGGGCACAATACAAACCTAAATAAATACAGAAATCTGAAATAACCCCATGCATTCTACAAAAACAATATGGAATAATCAACAGCAAAAGAAGCTCTAGTAACTACATAAACTCATGCACATTAAGTGACATATTCTTAAATTATGAATGGAGAAAGAAAGAAAGAGAGAAAGAGAGAAAGACGGAAAGAAAGAAAGAAAGAAAGAAAGAAAGAAAGAAAGAAAGAAAGGTAATGAAAATGATAATAAAGCACAACAAAACCTCTGGTACACTTTAAAAGCAGTCATAAAGGGGAAGTTAATATCACTACATCCAAAAAAAGGAAAACAGAACGAGCACATATAAATGACATAACAGTTCAAATTAGGAAAGGTAGAAACAAACCAATCCTAAACCTAGTATACAAGAAGAAATAATAAAAACCAGAGCAGAAATTAATGAAATAGAAACAAAGAAAACAATAATACAGTTAATCAATGAATCCAAGAGCTGCTTCTTTAAAAAAATCAAGCAAGATAAGAGACTCATCCAGTTAACCAAAGGAGAGAAAACAAGTTCAAATGGACAAAGTCAGAGATTAAAGGGGAAGCATAACAACACACATCAAAAGTCCAGAACATTATAAGGGTCTATTTTAGAAACTTATTATAGATTATACACTCTGTTAAATTTGCATATATAAAAGAAATAGATGAATTTCTAAATTCATGGAAACCACCAAAGTTAAACCAAGAAAAGTTCAACAGTTTAAACGGATACATAACAAATAATGAAACTGAAACAGCAAAACAAAACCTCAACTAAATTCCCAAGGCCCATGTAGATTCACAGCAGGATTCTGCCAGGCATTCAAAGGTACATGACAATAATTCTTAGTTATTAGAAAAGATAGAAACAGAGAGCTTCCAATCTCTTTGTGTGAAGCTAGTATCACTCCAAAACCAGGTAAAAATAAAGCTGAAAAAGAAAACTATAGATCTGTATCCTTAATGAAAATAGATGGAAATTTTCCTAACAAAATACTGAAAGTGCATACATATGCATATCTAGAAAATCTAGTAGGCTTTATTTAAGGGATGTAGGAAAGGTTCTATATATGTGTCAATGAATGTAATAAATCATATCAATGGACTTAAAGATAAAAATCACATAGTGCTCTCAATTGATGCAGAAAAAGCCTTTGATAAAATCCAACATGCAGTCATGTTAAAAGTCCTAGTGGGAACATACTCCAACACAATTAGTTAAAGCTATATACAGTAAACCCACAGCCAACCTCTTCTAATTGGAGAAAAACTAGAAGCATGCCCATTAAAATCAGGAACTAGACAAGATTTTCCACTATATCTACTCCTTTTTAATATACTGCTTGAACTTCCTACTACAGAAATAAGACACGAAAAGGAAAATAAATAAGTACTAATTGGTGAAGAAGTCAAATTATCACTATCTGCAGATGATATTATATTATATGTAAGGAATCCCAAAAATTCTACCAGAAAACTGCTGGAAAAAATCAATACTTCCAGCAAAGTTGCATGTTGTAATGCCATCTTCCTCCAAGGTCATTACAACACAGCATCAACAGACTTAGTTTTGTTTTCATTTTCTATGCTGGAATGTGAAATTTCTCCCTCTGTCATTATTGGGAACAATTACTGACAGAAGCAATGTAAGAGAGGAAGAGATTTAGTTTGTCTTCTGATTTTAGGAGATTTAGTCCAGCATAGCTGGAAAGAGTTATGGTGAATGGGCTTTTGATAAAGGAGAGTGTTGTAGCTGCTTATGCAAACTACCACATGCAAGAAGCAGCACAGGCTATAATTAGAGGCAAGTATGAACCTTGATGTCTACCCTCAGTGATCTACCCTCTTACCTCCACCAGTGCCTCCAAATCTCAAATGTTTCACAACAATGAAAACAGTCTGCCAGTGAGAGGAACAAGTATTCAAATAAAGGAGACTAAGCAAGGATAATATGTCTGCAGAAACATCAAGCTGCACATGGCAAATCATGTCTTGTTCCTAGAAACACCCTCTGTAGGTTTTCCAGCTATTACCTATGCTGAGATGAATGGAATGCTGCTTTAAAAAATTATAGTCTTTTACAATTTAGGATGCAGCAGGCACTTTCTTACACAACCTAGAAATATTCATGTAATCTTCATAATATCCCTACAAAAGGTATCCTGGTATTGCTACATTAACAAAGAAGAAACTAAGACACAGAGGGGTAGAGTGGCTTGCACAAGGCCTTGGGCTCATCGGTGCACACAATTTACTATGTAAAGGAGGAGATTGAGTCTTTGACACAAGGAGTAAGGACTGAAAGGGATATTGTCTATAAATTTATAAATATTTTCACTCTGCTCCAATTTGGACTGAATATTAATTAGCAAATGTGGTCTTAATCATGATTTTACAGAAACTATAATGTATGTACAACTAGATTTGCTCCTAAAATTATTTGAAATCCCGAAATATGAATTTCATTTCTCATCATCAAACCAATACTTTACTGAAACATGTTGCCACTTACTACAGACATTTCTACATTTTAATTCATCACAATGATGATCACCATCCCATTTTTCAAAGACTCAATATCCAACCCTCAAATATAAGCATAAAATATACAAATAAAACAAACTGATCAAGTAGTTTCTGGAGTTAGTCTAGGAATGAATGTCTGTTCTGTAAAAGGCAGATGAAAACTATCTTTATTGAATAGTTAGCATCTTCCATTTCCATGAGATTTGAACATTTTTCTGTGCCTAACACTTTTCTTGGGTTTTTTGATGTAGAAATAAAATATGGCAGGAATTTTCAGTTGGTGTCACATACATGGTTCTGGATAAGGTAAATGTGGATATTAACAATGACTCTTTTGAAGAACAGTTCCTAGTAAGATCTATGTTAGAGGTTTTCAGATGGAAGGAGAAGATATCTCCATGTAAACAGCTAAAATGCAATTCAGCTAACTGCAATAAGAAAGTGTAACATTGAACATTAGTACCACCATCTTGATATCGTGTAAAACCTACATTGAATTAATTTATCGGGAAGAGTTTGAGAACCTTGCAGAATGGGACTTACATGTGCACTAAAGGACTTTGAGAAGCACTCATTCCGCAAGCGTACTAGGTGCTCATCAAGCCTGCCTGATGAAGTGTCATATGTGACAGTAACATTATTAATACAAAATTTAGGTTTTGATTATTTTAAGAACTATGATATCTCTAAGTGAGCTGATGTGGTTGTAGGCACCCTATTGTTCGGACACCTATACTAAAAGCTCTTGTCTAGGCAATTCACTAGTTAGTTTGTTCTCTTAGACAACCAGAACATAAAGTTCTGTGGCATGTCTACAGTAAGGAAGAGAAAAAAATTCTATAAGCTATGCCCGTTTTTATTAAAACTACAAAATCAATTTAATCTCAAGAAGAACATGGGAAACATATCACCTGTCTAGCATTCTGTATTTGAAAATTGAGTTACACAATCTTTATTCATATTGATCTGATATTGACCAAGTAACCACTTTAGTTTTTACAAAGAAAACATGCAACACAGAGAAAAGTATCTCTTCTTTCAAAAAAAAAACAAATGATCATATTATTTTGTAAAGTATTACTAATCGTGAAATATTCATCAGAGGAATAGCATAGAATGGTAATGGTACCCTCAACTTTATTGTATGTTTATAGATGCTTCAAAATATTAATACGTAAAAAATACTATACTTATTTTTATTGTATATGTATGAGTGCATTGCCTGCATGTCTGTGGTGCAATGCCCAGGGAGGTCAGAAAAGGGTGTCAGATCCCCTTGGAGCTGGAGTTATGGACAGTTGTTAGCTACCATGCTGGTGCGGGGAACTGAACCTGGTTCGAACTCTGCAAAAAGACCAAGTGTTCTTAACCACTGAGTCCTGGGATCCATGCTTTGTAAAGAGTTTTGTTCAAAGATTATAGACTTAATAAAACTGATAGTAGAAGAAACTCTGCCATTGGTATCACAAAACATAGTAATGCCGAACAAAATTATTTGCATGATAAGTAGTAGTTGGCTTCTGTATTAGTCACTTTTCTGTTGCTGTGATAAAGCACCACGACCAAGGAACTTATAAAAGGAAGAGTTTATTTGAGCTTACGATTGGTGGTTCCAGGGAATTAGAGTCCATTGTGGCGGGAGGCGTGGCGGCTGGATCTGGAGCAGCAAACCGAGGGTCACATCTCGCAAAGATCACAGGAAGCAGAGAGAGGGCAACTGTAGACCACGAGGCTTGCTAAAACTCACTAAGCCTGCTACCAGCAACGCACTTCCTCTAGCACGGCCACACCCTCCAAGACCTCCAAAAACAGCACCACCAACTGGAGACAAATGTCTGAATACCAAGAGCCTATGGGGGACACTCATCCAAACCACCACAGCTTCTAAAGAAATTAAGTAGGGAATTAACAGCATATTTTAGGGAAGGGAAGACTGGTTTCAGCCTGAGTGAAACACAAAGAACAGAAGTAACAAGTAGGTTTTAATGACTCTGCAGAGTTTTACAATTGGGTAAATTTGGTGTCAGTTGTGCAGAAGGTTGTGACTGAAAATTTTCCTGTGGGAGAAGAAATGTCACAGTATTTTGATAAGTGAAAGAGATGAACTCCCCCCCCCCCTTGTGCCATCAGCAAGACAAAAAGAACAAAATGCATCATTTATAACCCACAGCTCAGCCATTATCTTCTGGTGAGACACTTGTTTAAAACACGCAAAGACCTTTTCTCCCTCTCCACAAAGTCTAGAGCCCTCTATGAGGCTTCTTCCCTGTTAGAGCCATGAAAGAGAGTTGACACTTGTGCAGCCAAAGTTTCCAGGCAACCACAGAAGGGCACTCATACACCTTCTAGGTCACAGCCAGTTCTGAAGTACAGAAGCAGCCGACGGACAGCATATGTCTCTTTGATCACAGATATCATCTAAAACTGATGTGGAGAGAAAATCCTGTTCTGCACCAAAGGTTTTACAGACTTTTTTTTTCTGACTTTGCCCACCAAGCAAAGAAACAGAATCTAGCTCAAATTATGAGCAGAACATTTATTGATGCTAAAATTGAACAGACTACATGTGTGTACAGGTGTGTATACAGGTGTGTGTATGTGTGTGTGTGTAAATATGTGTGGCACACTGGAGAATGTTTCTATGTGCACAAAACCATGATAAACTAACAAAAAAATAGAAAGATACCAGAACTGTACTCCTTCCTTCTAGGAAGAAAGATGAATAACTATACATACTGAGGATTGCACGGAGAATCCTTCAACTCTTACAGATTCATGTTCATAAGTACCAACAATTATGTACTGTGTTTAATACATTTAAATATACCTCCCAGTGTTTGCAGAGTCACATCTCTGTAATGCCCTACACTTATGAATTTCTGGTACTTTCTTATGCATTTAGGATCACCTCAGCCTCTATATTTAACACATTTTCTACACTCATGACAGTCTATACCTGGTTATTTTATTTAACAGTCACAATCTTTCTAGTTAAGTCTGAATCTGAATTAATACAATGCATAAGATCATTGCTCTGAGAGCAAGCTGGGAAAAGACCCAAGGACAAGACAGAGAGAAAGGCTAGGACAAGACAGCTATACATGGCCTGAAATTCTGTTTATTTATTTATATTTTTCACCTGTTTTTGTCTAAGGTGGCATAAAATCCTCCACTCTGAGCCGATGTTAAAACTGTACACAACCAAATACACATATAAATAATTTGCTAACATGTCAACCTGTTGATTATATCCTGTACATAATAAATGAGCTAATAATCCCTTTTGTTCAGTGTGTAGTCTTCTCAAAGGGCAGTATCTCCAGAGTCTTTTACCCACATTTTACCAGCCATCACCAGCAGGGAGGCAGGAAAGTATAGTAATTGCCCGATGCAATAGAGCAGAGAAGAAATTACTCTTTCAGAGGATTTACTTCAAAGCTGTGGGGCTGTAATTCTTGATGCCTAAAAAGTGTAACCTTAGAATCTTTTTCTGGCTGGGTCTCTGCTTGCTGGGGATCTCAGACATGGCGATGGAGGGGCGGGGCAACAAACGGCAATGGAAACAGTGTGGCTATAGAAAGCCATCACGGGGTGCAAAACAGGAAGACATTTCAATAGCGTGTCATTTTGTACTCTGATCCTAACATTCTACGATTCCCAGGAGCTGTCAAGCATTCTTTCAGGTATTCATATAAAAGCAAAATCTTGAACGGTTTCCACATATTAAGACTCATAAGCATCTTTGTCAATGTTTGAAAAACTACTAATTGTTTCCTTTTCTAGAGTTGCTGAACCTTTGTCATGCACAAAGGGCTGTACTGAATAATTCCATGTTATCATCTCAAAAACGTCCTATAAGACAGGCAATTTTAAGCCTGTTTTAGAAATGAAAATACAACTGAAATAAAAATAATTTCACTTGATGTCAGAGGTAAGGTAAGAGTTAGGAGCTAGAACTCATGTTAATTCTATTCATAAATTTAGTTGTTTATTTTATGTAATTTTATTTTATGCCAATTGCATGCTGTGTTAATTGGGTTCCTCCACCACCACCACCACCTTCCACACTTTTCTCTGAGCTAGGAGTTTGACGGAAATGCCTGATGCAACAACTACTTAATTGATCAGGAAGGCAATACAGATTCCAGACTGTAGGAAAGAACAAGCTTTGCAGTGGGGTCTAATTAGATTTTAAAATGAAAACTTTTAACTTGTAAAACTGCATAGCCAATTAGAGAAAAGTTAAAATTTTAAATTGAAATTACAATACTTGAATTATATACATGAGTATATTTTCAGTGCCTTTCTCAACATAAGAGTGTACATAGACCCAAATTCTGTTGATTAATAAAGAGCGAAGTTTTTTTAAATTTTTATTTATTTATTATTTATTTATTTATTTATTTATTTATTTATTTATTTATTTATTTATATGTATGAATGTCCTGTCTGCATGTAGGTCTGTTCACCCGTGTCGTGCAATGCCGCGGAGGTCAGAAGAGGGTCTCGGACTCCCCTGGAACTGGAGTTCTCCTGGAATTGGAGTTACAGACGGTTCTCATCCGCCATGTGGGTGCTGGGGGTTGAACCCGGGTCCTCTGCAAGAGCAGTCGGCACTCCTAACCGCTAGGCCATCTCTCCAGCCCGAAGAGAGAAGTTTTAATCCTACTTTTGGATTCCCAGCATAAAAGCCCCAATATTTAATTTAGTTACTTGCAAGAAGTCAATGATATTGTTTACTCATTGTTTGTTTTTACTATGTTTTATAAAAATTAGAAAAATAAGTGTTAGAGTGATGGCTCAGCGATTAGGAGGGCTGGATGCTCTTGCACGGGACCTGAATTTGATTCCCAGCACCCACATGGCAGCTAACAATTGTCTGTAACTCCAGTTCCAGGGGATCTAATGTTCTCTTTCAACCTCCGTGGGAACTGCATGACCCAGGCACATTTGCACACATGCAGGCATTACACTTATACACATAAAATAAAAATAATAAAATATTTCTTAAAAATCAAGAAAATAATTTTGAAGGGCATATATTATTTTTATTCCATTTTCTCTACTTTTCTCATAGGAGACTACTGGTATTAAAAATTTGATACATAATATTATACTATTTCCAAATTGCAAGCCGATTGATCAAGTGACATTTACTAAGTAGCTCATTCTACTTCATTGTTTTCATATATATTTTTCACACACCAAATACGTGTGTGTGTGTGCGTGTGTGTGTGTGTGTGTGTGTGTGTTAGTTGCTGAATGGAGACTTTTCAGTCTTTCACTTATCATTTCTCACACTAATATCACATAAAATTGTGATCTATTTACCCTACTTATATAATAGATTTCTAGATCCAGAGGGCAAGTTCTTCCCCATAATTTTTCTCCCTAGTTATTTGAATGTTCTATATGTTGTTCTTCTCCTAATGTTTTTAAGTACCTTAATTTCCTACAAATTTTCATCAATTCAATAAATACAGTATAGGTTATTTTGTATTATTTACATGCTACATTCCTTGGTTATCTCTACCACTGTCATGTTTAACATTTTTCAGTGAGCAGGGAACTTGACTGAAATGCTCTTATTCTTTAAAGTAGTTCTTGCTCCCTGAAAATAGCTGAAGATATATTATTTTATTTTCCCATTTTTTAAAAATTTTATTTATTTTTGTATGTGCATGAATGTATTGTCTGCATGTAGGTTTGTGCACCCGTGTTGTGCAATGCCACTGAGGTCAGAAGAGGGTCTCAGATTCCCCTGGAACTGGAGTTCTCCTGGAATTGGAGTTACAGACGGTTCTCAGCCACCATGTGGGTGCTGGGGATCGAACCGGGGTCCTCTGCAAGAGCAGTGGATGCTCTTAACCGCTAGGCTATCTCTCCAGTCCTTATTTTCCCACTTTTACAAATTTAGTTTTATTTACATTCCTTTTTACTTTTTTTTTTTTTTTTCGGTCTTTTCGAGACAGGGTCTCCCTGTAGTCCCAGCTGGCCTGGAATTCACTCCGTAGACCAGGCTGGCCTTGAACTCACAAAGATCTGCCTGCCTCTGCCTCCCAAGTGCTAGGATTAAAGGCATGCTCCACCACGCCCAGCATTCATAAAGAGAATGTTTATTTTCATCACAAGAAGCACACAGACTATATACAGTACACACCAACAGAAGTAAAAACGAAAAGCTCATTATACATTTTCTACTGCAAATTCACAGTACAAAAGATACTGCCTTTTAAATATGTAAATTAAAAAAAAAAGAAACAACAATTAATGCAACATAGGGGAACCCAGAGGCAGCCAAGTTCCTGGGTTTACTAATGTTCCCTCTCTCTTTGGCCCCAGTCTACTGTGTGTGTGTGTGTGTGTGTGTGTGTGTGTGTGTGTGTGTACCTCTATCTAACAGGTTTTTTTTTAATTGAGCAGAATTTAGATGCACATATGCTGTCTATCATCTTGAATTCTGACCCCATTAGCTACATCACAATGCTAACACATATGTAAATTGTTAGTGATCATTCTGACATAGTACTTTCCCAAATTACTCAGACCAACATTCCAAATCTTTAGCAAAGGTCTTACACATCTCCATTTTCAGCTAAACTCAAGACATAAAGGTGGCAGATATTCACATATGTTTTTGGCCCATAAAATTGTCCACAAATATATCTCAAATTGTTATTTAACTTGGATAATTTATTCATATAATATAGTATCTTTCTATCAATTATTTATAGCCCAAAATGCATCTCAGAACTACTTATACTTGTCACAATAATATGTATTTATCATGCATCTACCTTCACAACTACACTAAGGCTTCCTAAAGAGAAGCACTGTGTCATATATTCACATATATACTGGCCAATGAATATGCACTCACAATGTGTAACTTTAGTAGGTTTAACTAAACAAATTCTTTGACTTAAATGATTTTACAATCTTTATCAGTGGATCCTGCAAAAAAGTGAGGCACTTTTCTAATTGTTTTCACCCTATGTGTCCACATAACATTAATATTAAAAAGCAATTGACTTAACCCTGAATGTTTGTGCTTGTGTGTAATAAGAAGCCCATCCCCAAAGAGATAGTAAACCTGTTGTATCCAGGTTTATACTTTAGATCTTCATGAGTATTTAAATGACATTTTAGAAATATTTCTTTCTTCTTTCTTGGCATCAAATTAAGAAATCAGACTTCATTTTGTTTTGAAATATTTGCTTCCATCAATATCTTGTTATCACTTGACATTTAAATATATACTTTCCATCTCCATCAATCAGATATTTTCTATCATTCTGGAAGAGTCTCTTTAAGGACAATAGAGTACTGGTATATTTAAGGAAATAACTTATCAAATAAATGGTGTTACGTAAAGTTATTTTAATTAAGCATTGGAACTTCAAGCTGAAACAAGCTTATTTTACTATAGGTATTTCAACATGAGTGATGTTAGTATATATTTACCTATTACTACTCTAAGACAACAGGTAAATTGGAATATACAAAATTATGTCTGAATTTTTATCAGCAAATCCTGGAAAATACATAAAAAGGAACAAAATCCCAGTCTATCCAAAGTAATGCCAACACTCACAGGGCTGACTGTTAGTAAACTGAGAACCACAAACCACAAAGCCATTCCTGTGGTCCCAGCTTCATGTTGTTGGGCCTTGTTATATGTGCGGGCTTCAAAATCCAATCCATTGCAGTTAAAAAATCTGGGGCTGGAGAGATGGCCTAGCGGTTAGGAGCACCGAATGCTCTTGCAGAGGACCTGGGTTCAATCTCCACCACCCACATGGTGGCTGAGAACCATCTGTAACTCCGGTTCCAGGGGAATCCGACACCCTCTTCTGACCTCGGAGGCATTGCATGACATGGTTGCACAAACCTACATGCAGACAGTATATTCATACACATACAAAATAAATAAAATAAAAAAAATTTAAAATCTGTATAATACCAATTTATTCTCCAATTCATTAGTTATATTATTTCCTGACTATGTTGTACACCACCAACAAGTGTATGCAAATACTTTCTAAAATTCTAAAATAATATTTGGCAAGATATTTGGAGTGTAACCTTGTATTTTTCCCTTAAATAAAAAAAATTCTCTTCATTATTTGGATGATTTGAAATTGTACTGTATACCCTCGGCTCAATATTCTAACTATGAATAACTCATATTTATTGAGCACCTCTTATCTGGGTGTTGGGCTATATATTTCAAGTATGTTATCTTATTCTTACAAGAAAATCCAGTGTGTGCTTTACGAACTCACTGATTACATATCACAGCATGACAATTTAACCATATGTGTTTTGGGAGGGGGGTTGAATATTAGATTGGTCACTTACTAGCTATGTAACTTTAGGTAGGCTGTTGAAATTGTCAAACCATAGTTTCTTCATTGTAAGATGGGAGTGACAACCGAACAGATTCCATGAGGCTAAGGGGATTAATTGATTTTTTGTTACTTTTTTTTTCAGAAAGGTGTTTCTCGTTTGTTTTCTATGGCTGGGATAAACACCATGACCAAAGCCAACTTACTGAGTCAAGGTTTTATTTTAGCTTAAAATACAGTCTTTCACCCACGGAAGCCAGGGCAGGAACTCAAGCAGGAGCCTGGGGGCAGGAAACTGAAGCACAGACCATGGAGGAATGCTGGTTACTATCTTGTTCCTCTGGACTGTGTTCAGCCTACTTTCTTATACAATTCAGGACCACCTGCCAAACGTGGCACCACACACAGTTGGGATGAGCCCTCCTACATTATTTAATAATCAAGAAAAAAGCCTCATAGACATGCCCACAGGACAATCAAATAAAAGAAATTCCCCAGATGAGGCTCCCCCTGGACAGGTGTGTCAAGTTGATAATTGAAGCGATCCAGCACAAACACACTCTTCAAACACTATTACACATAACCTTTCCGTTTCTTATCCTAGAATTTGCCACTCTCAATGTTATAAAACAGTACAATTTTAAAAGACCCACAGTCTTTAAAAAAATTCAAAACACTTTAAAATTTCTTTTAAAATTCTCTTACAGCCAGGCCTGATGGGACATACCTTAATCCCAGCACTCAGAGGGCAGAGGTGGATCAAGGCTACCCTGGGCTATGTACCAAGTTCTAGGCCACCTGGGGCTAAAGGGAGACGGTCTCAAAAAGACAAATATTTCCTCTTTGGACTTCTGTGAACATGCCAAAAACAGCTGAGAGAGGAAAGGGGTTGTTTCAGCTTTCAGTACAGTCCTTCATTCAGGACAGGAGCCCAGACAGGAGCTGGTGGCACAAACTGAAGCACAGACCATGGAGGAATGCTGCTTACTGGATGGGTACCCTTATCTGTGCCCGTTCTGCTTTCTTGTCCAACCAGGAACCCCCTGCCTGGGGGTGGCATCATCCACAGTGGGCTAAGGCCTCCCCAGCACTCCATCACTCAAAAATCAACAAAATGGCTGACAGACATGCCAACCCAGTGGAGGAAATTGCCCAGCTGAGGATTCCTTCTTGCCTGCTCTGCCAAGTTAACAGCTGAAGCTATCTAGCACAGGGTGTGATGCACAGGAAATATTTGATTAATGTTAACCATTACTTAGCTTTTGCCTCAGTTGATCACAATACCTGGCAGAAACAAATGAAGGGAATCTGGTTGTTAATATTAATTGTCCATTTCAAGAATCTAGAATTACATGGTAGGTGGGTGTCTGGGCATGCCTGTGGGGTATTATCTTGATTATATTGATTAATCTGGAAAGACCCCTCTTAAATGTGGGTGGTCCGTGCTGTACACATGGGACCTTGGATTGTGTAAGAGTAGAGAAGGCAAGCTGATTCCATGCAACATGCATGTACTCAGTGCTTTGTTCTTCTGATTACAGATAGAATATGACCAGCTCTTTTGAGCTCCTGATGGCTTGACTTTCCCACCACGATATACGGTAACCTAGAACTGTCATCTAAAATAAACCCTTTCTCCCTTCATGTGCATTTTCAGTGTATTGCATCACATCAAAAGGAAAAGAATCTAAGACAAGAATGAAAGATTAATTTTGACACTCCCTCAGTTTCAGAGGGTGCAATTTTTGCATGTCAGGGAAGCATGGAAGACCAACTTGGCTGACAGTGGTTTGAGCATATGGTAGAAACTTCATACAATAAGATTGACCATGAAGTAGAAGCTGAAACTAGAATAAAAAGCGTGACTACAGCCTTCAAGAACACGTCTTGGTGACTTACTTCATCCAGCCGGCCCCCACCACCTAAAGGTTCTACTGCTTCCAAAAATAGCACTCCCAGCTATAAAAAATTCAAAACAGGAACTTCTGAAGGATTTGGGGGATACAAGCCAGAACATTAGCTACTTTAATATTCTTGTCCTCAGTTCATAAAATAGAGTTGGCCTTAAATACAACTATCAAAACAGCTACCACTTCGCTTACATATTTAGGTGCTTAAATAATGAACAACTGTTATATCACAAGGTAGCCTAGAACTTTCTCTAAACCTGTGGTATATTTCAATCCTTTTTTTCAGGATTTCATATACTGTACTACAATTGCATTATGATCCCCTCCTGTATCTTCACCCCATCTCTACTGCCACCCCACCTCAACTTCATGTCCTCCATTATTCTCCATCCTTTTTCTTTTCCGTTACTTCATTTTTGCTTTTTAAAAGACTATTAGAGTTCTATGCAGCAGTAAAGAAAGATGACATCATGAAATTTGCAGGTAAATAGATGCAACTAATATATTATGCTAAGTGAAGTAACACAGTCCCAGAAAAACAAAGGATAAATGGTATCCCTCATTTGTGGAAGCTAGCAACAAGTACCTAGTTGTAAAGCAAACTGAGCAATGTTAATGTTCTATTCTTCTTTATCTAAAGCAACTGTGCTCTTGTAATGTGAATCCCTTAATAGGCTCTAGAATCAACCCACCATTTATTTTCAGAATTTGTAATCTTGGAATATGGGTGGAGGGTAGGTATGCATATTTTAGGGTAATATAAAATTAAACAGGAAAATGTGAATCCTGAAATATGATTTGGAAATAGCATACAATTTATTTTCAAATGTCATAATTTTAGTATAAGTGTGACATATATATATATATATATATATGCATATGTTGAAGCAATACAAATTGTTGGGAACAATAACAACAAAAGAACTGGGACAAAGAATTGACTAAAGCAATAAAGTTCTCCCCCAAACAATAGTCCTCTGCTTTGAAAAACTTTAGAAAGACTCAAGATATGTATGGAATAATACATGAACTCAGATGGGGTAGGGGGCGTGGAAAGGGAAATGAGTGTAAATTGGACTGAGAAATGCACAAAACTTCAATAATTTTTTTAAAAGTTCTATTGAAGCCAATCTCTTCATCTGGACTCATCCCATGCAGTCTGATCAACCTATTAGGCATCACAACAGTAAGAAAAACTGACTTCTCCCTCCACATATATCTATCAACTGCTAATAGATCCTCAGCTAGGGTTGGGGCTTCCTCCCTACCTCACCCATTCATGCTGGGATTCCTGTCCAGCTTGAATTTACTCAGCTCTTGTGCTGTCATAGACACTGGAAGGTCATATTCAAAAAAGTCCTATGGTGTCCAGATAGTATGGTTTCCTTGTATCCATCTACCATTGTGGCTCTTAAAATATTTCTGCACCTTCTTCCTCAATGATCTCTGAGCCATACAAGTAGAGGGCATGAAACAGGTGTCCCATTTAGAGTTGAATACTCCTTGGTTTCTTATTTTCTGTGTGTTTACTACTTGTAGGATTCTGTGTTAATTACCATCTGCTGCAAGAACTTCCTCTGGTGAGAGGGAAGAGATGCACTGATCTTTGACTAGAACAATAAGTCATTATGATGAGTCGGTTTCACACTATTTCTGTCTAGCAGAATGTTAGTAGTAGGTTTTCTCCTGTGGCCTGTGACCTGTCTAGGCACAGAATATTGGCTCTAAAAATAGTATCAGGGACAGAGTCCATCTTGTGAAGTGGGCCTTAAATTCAATTAGAAGGTAGTTGCTTTCTCCCATAATATTTGTACCACTATGGCACCAGTGGACATATTTTTCCAAGCCAATTATTACTGTAGCTCACAAGGTTCACAGCTGGGGAAGGTAGAGGATTACTTATCTCTGCCAGTAACATGCACCTTCTAGTCTTAAAAGCTAACCAGTAGAGATGTAGCTTCAGGTCAGAAGTAACTTGATTTCTCCTTGTTTGTTCTGCTACTCATGTATGAAGAATTTTTTGTAAGAGGGCCGTACCATCAAGTTCTAATGGGTAACCAAGAAAATTGCCAATATCCACTATGGCCTGAGGATCCCTGCTCAACATCCCCAAAAGAGGGAGTCCATTTCATTCTTAAAATTACATGGAAGGATTCATTGTCCAGAATGTGGATCTATAAAGCAGTAAAGGGAATACAGAATTGTCTAGCTCTTTTGGCACATGTGTTTTAAGTGCACGTATTATTTTCCCTCATAACAATTACATTTCAAAGATGCCACCAAAACACCTTTCACCAGATCTCTTCCTCTTATTTGCCTTCTGCACTCATAGCAGTGACATGGTCATAATAACACAAACGATACTCTACACTTCCAGTGCAGGGCTCATTTCCAATAAATCAACACACACACTTTCTCAATTTTTCATGCATGAGAGATGTGTAAAACTATAAAAATGTTTAGACATCTGAGAAGAGTAAATCAACAGAGAATGAGCATTTTATCAAATCTACAAGTGAAATTAAACTTCAATTTGAATAAGTAAACTGTACCATGAAAAAGGGGTTGCTAGCCATCTGAGCACAAAAGATGAAACATAATTCTATCTGTTAAAGCTCCACAAAGCACAAGGAAATCCTGCAGAGTCCTGTATGAACATGCTGATGATTCACTGGTACGTAGGCATGTTTTCTAAATAGAGATGGAACGGGTGACAAATATATGAATATAGAAGCAGTTGTGGTCTGCTCCTCTTCAAAGAAAATATTTAGTTTTCCAAATCTTTGGCTAGTTACAAAAGAGTTGTCTTTAAGATGGAAAAGATGTTATCAGCGTTCAGAGTGCCTGTGACTAAATTAACTGAGATCAAACCAACTTGGTCTCAAATTCTTCAGGAAAATGTATTTGACCAATTATTTGGTTATTATCCATGTTAATAAGGTAAACATTGGCTAATTTTAGAAAAATGGAGAACAAGGATTAAGGTTACGAAATATCAGTGATTGCTTAGATCAGAAGTGTCACCACATGCAAGATGTAACTGTGTAAGGTGAATGATATGTTGACTGGCTTAGTAATACTAACCATGTCACATTCTGTACCTTAAATGTAGAATTTTTATTTGCCAACTATACCACAATATAGTGCTAAAAAGGATTTTTCCACCAACTTGTCAAGGACAATTACTTTTCAGAGGAATGCTGTGCATTTTATTTTACTTACACAATTAAATTAAGACCCCTACTGCCAAACAATTAATTCACCAATACCTATGGTCTCATTTAAAACATGTTTAAAAAAAACTTGTGACACAACCACTCATATCCTTAATGGAGTGGATACTAGTTACATATTTTACTTTGGTGTATCATACCTATCAAAACACAATAACAAAAAAGACTAGGTCAAAGATCTGACTGAAACAGTAAACTTAAGCCCAAAGCAGTAAACTTCAGCATCAAAAAATTTTAAAAAGACTGAGAAAAAAGATGAAAAGCATGTATGGCAGAATGCATGAGCTCTGATGGGGAGGGGGCAAGGAAAGGGAATTAGGTCTAAATTTGATTAAGAAATGTTCTATGAATACAAGCAAATAATAATAATAATATTTAAAATTAATGAAAGGGCTCTATTCCATACTCTTTGTTCTGAAATACGTTCTTTTCATGGTCTTGGACAAAGAGCTACACTGTGAATGGAGAAACAATCTCTAGATAGAATACATGAATTTGCATCCACATGAATTTTGGCCTTGGTTGTATCCCTTAGAAAACAACAGTTCCTCAAGAAGTTAATACTCTGTAATACTAATGGAAACACTTGTTCCTACAAATTTTAACTATACCATACACTAGCTATATAATAGCCTTAATATATAAATAGTATAAGAAACACAATTATCCCCCCCCAAAAAAAAGCCGGGCGTGGTGGTGCATGCCTTTAATCCTAGCACTTGGGAGGCAGAGGCATGTGGATCTCTGTGAGTTCGAGGCCAGCCTGGTCTACAGAGTGAGTTCCAGGACAGCCAGAGCTACAGGGAGACCCTGTCTCAAAAAGACCAAAAAAAAAAAAAAAAAAAAAAGGAACACAATTATCAAAAAAAAGGGAAGAACTATTCTGACAGGCATATCCCATGTACTATAAATTATTCATCCCCTCATAAGGCATTCGATATATGGTCACCTTAAATAAAGCTTTATCCATCAGAAATGCATTTTGAGTAAATGAGTTCTGCCTTTAACTGTTAATAAACAAATCCTCGTGAAGATTAAAAGAACAGGTATTTAAAAGATACCTCTGTGGGCTATTAAGAAGACTCAACTTGTAAAGGCATTTTCCACATGTCTTCCTTTTTTTTTCATTTACTTACATAACATAACCTGACAAAAGCAAGTTAAGAGAGAAAGGCCTTATTTTAGCCTAGAATTGAAGGCCTCGTCCAGCATAGCAGGGAAGCCAAGGCAGCAGGAGCTTGGAGCATTTGATCGCATTTTGTGTATAGTCAGAAGACAGCAAGGAGTGTGTTCTGGTTTGTCCTCCATTGCTGTGACAAAACACTCTGACCGACACCAACTTGGGGAGGAAAGGGTTTATTCAGCTTACATCTGAGTCACAGTTCATCACTCAGGGAGCCTGAGGCAGGAACTCAAGAAAGGAACCTGGAGGCAAGAGCTGAAGCACAGGCCATGGAGGAATGCTGTTCACTGGCTTGCTCCCCTGGCTCATGCCCGGCCTGCCTTCTTGTATGGTACACAACAACCCGCCCAGGGTGGCACCACTCATTGTGGGCTGGGCCCTCCCACACTGCACCACCATCAAGACAATACTCCACAGATGTGGCCACAGGCCAATCCAATGCAGCCAATTCCCCTATTGAGGCACCCTCAACCAGGTGTGTCAAGTTGACTCTAAAGCTATCCAGCACAATTGACCCCTTGTCAACTTGACACACAAAACACATCACTATTAAACCACCACCTTTCTAGTTCTTATTCTCAAAGTATAATGTTAACATTAATCACAACCTAAGACAGTACAACCTTAAAAGCCCCACAGTCCTTAAAACATCCAAATGCTTAAAAGTTCAGTCTATTAACTGTGGGCTGCTGTAAAATCCAAAACAAGTACTGTCTTATATCAAAGGTAAGAATCAGGCACTCTCAAACAAAACCTAAGTCCAGCAAAGTAGCTCAAGGTTGGACACCTGGGATTCATTCACGATCTTCTGGACTCCAAAGGGTTTTGGCAGCTGCCCCTCTCTGACTCTGCCATCTGTGGCACACACAGCTCATCTCACAGGCCCAGGCCAGCTCCATTCCACACCTGCTACTGCTCTTGGTGGTCATCCCATGGTCCTGGCATCTCCAAAAAGCTGGGGTCGCCACTGAAACTGAGGCAGCACCTTCACCAATGATCTCTTCTGACCTCTCCTGGTGCAAAGCCTCAGCTTCTCTCCATGACCCCTGCAATCGTGGGGTCTTCACTGCAACCGAGGTGCACTTCCACCAATGGTCTTTCCTGACCTCACATAGTGCCAAGCCTTGGCTGCTCTCTGTGAACCCCCTCAAATTTCAACACCAGAACCATATAGGAGACTCTTACACACTACCAAGTCCTACTTCTGGCTTGACATGGAGGCTCAGGCCCCTTCTGGAACACAGCTTCTGTGTGCTCTCTGAAGAAATTCTTCCCAGAAGATTTCACCACAGTGATGCTGGTCTCTTATTACTTACAACTTATTTTTCAGCCCCAGCTAACCAGCATCAATTGTCCCAGTACAACAAAGATTTCACTTCAGGTTCTGGTCTCTTGTTACTTACAGCTGATCCTTCAGCCCCAGCTGACCAGAACCCACAGATTACACAGTCCTGATGATCTCTTCTTCCCTTTGAAACTAGAAACTTCACAAGCCAGGCCTCCATCTTCTACAAATCCTTTAGCAAAATTGCTCCAAGCTTCACAGCAACAATCTTTAGGCATTTAATGATCTTCCCAGTCCAAAGTTCCAAACGTCTCCACAATTCTTCCCCAAAACACCAAGGTCAGGTCTGTCACAGCAATACCCCACTCTTCTGGTACCAATATCTGTTCTAGTTTGTCTTCCTTTGCTGTGACAAAATACTCTGACCGACACCAACTTGGGGAGGAAAGGGTTTATTCAGCTTACATCTACTGGGTCACAATTCATCACTCAGGGAGCCCAAGGCAGGAACTCAGGGCAGGAACCTGGAGACAGGAGCTGAAGCACAGGCCATGGAGGAATGCTGTTCACTGGCTTGCTCCCCTGGCTCATGCCTAGGCCGTTTTCTTATACAGTACACAACAACCTGCCCAGGGTGGCACCACTCATTGTGGGCTGGGCCCTCCCACACTGCTCAACCATCAAGACAATACTCCACAGATGTGGCCACAGGCCAATCCAATGGAGCCAATTCCCCAATTGAGGCTCCCTCAACCCAGGTGTGTCAAGTTGACACTAAAGCTATCCAGCACAGACTGTGTGCTTGCTAGGACTCACTTGCCCTGTCTAGTTTAGGAAAATATTTTCCACTGAGGGAATGTTACCACCTACATGTAATAAAGACCTCTCACATCAATTGACTTAAGCAGGACAAATTATCATAGATATTCCCAGAGTCTGCCCTTAATCTAGACAATCTCTCTTAGTTAAGCCCTGAGGACTGCACCCTACAGGTCCATTTGACACCCAGTACTAACCATGACACCATGCAAGCCCATCAACCTGAGTTTGATCTTAGAACCAATATAAAGGTGGAGAGAGAACTGCCTTACAAGTTGCCCCTGACTTCCATACATGTGTCATGGCTGGCATGTGTGTCTGTACATAATAATACATAAAATTCAAAAAACTCTTTGATACTAAAAATTGTTTAATGATGTAGGGATTGGAAGGCTGGGATAGAAGAGGGACTAACTGGAGGGATAACTAACAGTAAAGAACTTTTGAAAGAATCATATGGAACCCTACTATAGAAGATTCTTTTAATATATTCATACAAAATATAAAATGTTTAAATGTAGTTACCTTATAACAGAGGTTCAGTGGCCCTAATGACACAATACCCTAGGAAATGTAAAGGCCAATGTTAGGAACAGACTGCTTCTTTTGGAAATATTGACTACAGAGATCCCACAGGCCTTCAAATAATACAGGATATTGCCACTGCATTTGGTTAACCACTAGAACTTGATAGTAAGACCTTATTTCCTAAGATACTAGGTAGCAGAGAAAGAACAAAGAAAGAGAAATCAAGCTGGTACTGACCTTAAAACTTCATCTGCATTGACTAGATTTCATAGTATTAGAAGATGCTATTCATGTTATTTGAAGAGAAAGATAATCATCAATCTTGCCCAACTGTGAACCCTATGAGCTACAATAGCAACTGGCTTTGCAAAATACACCCTCTGATGCAGTAGTGGCATGAATGTTATTGGAATAACCAACCACTTTCTAAAAGGATTTAAGTCCTGTTTAGGCTTTTAGATGGAATTCCTACCTGATATTACTATCAGAGCCAAGATTCTGTGCCTAGACAGCTCACAGGCCACAGGAGAGTACCAACTCTTATCATTCTACTAAATAGATATGAAATGACTCATAATGACTCATTGTTCTAGCCAAATATTAGTACCTTTCTCAACTCTCACTAGAGAAGGTTATTTTTGCAGCAGGTACTTATTAATATAGGCACTCACAATTAGTAAACATGCCAGAGAAAAAGAGACTGAATAATACTCAGGGCTATGTGGGACACCTATATTGTACCCTCTCCTTCTAAGGCACAGGGATCACTGTGGTAGGTGTGGAAATACTGTAGGAGCCAGAGGTGGTAGATGAATACAAGGAAACTGTGCTGTCTGGACACCAGAGGGTAGTTGCACATATTAACCCATACTGTTGAGAACAGCATGCACAAGAGCTGTGCCAGACAGGATCCCAGCACTGATGCTGGAGGTGAGCAGAAAGCTCCACTTATAGCTGAGAGATGTTAGTAATTAATAGATGCTGGTAGAAGGAGAGTCAGTTTTACTTACTGATGTGGTGCCTGGTAGGTGGACCAGAATCCAAGGGCTAAACTCACACACGAGAACATTTAGGAAACAGAGATTAGATTCTAGACCTCTTTCAAAAACTATAATAATAGAGGACATGATGTCAGGAGGGGAGGAAGTTACTAAGTCAGGGGTGGAGAGTAAGTAGTATGAATATTATCATAATACAGTCTATAAAAATTTTGAATAAAAGTTGTTGGTCAGGGCAGGCAAAGACACTCCCAAAATAACACAGGCTGCTGCCACAGCCCTTGATTCCTCATAGAACTTGAAAGTAAGATCTTATTTCTGAAGACAGAACATAATTCAGACATAAGGCTTACGAAAACGGACATGAAACTGAAATGGAAGCCTCCTCCTTGAAGACAAGCTTTCATAGTTCTACAGGATACTATGCAAGCTACTAAGGGAAAAAATTAGTCACTCATCTAATACCAGTTTTAAAGCCTAATAACCACTGTTTTTTGCCAGTACAAAAAACTAGAACAGGATAGTAGTGACATATTTATCTTGGGGATAAGCTGCACCTATGTAATTGGACTTAAAGACTTCTCAGTTGGAAGGAACACATGTGTATCACTATAAACCTAGCCAAATATACATGACTGGAGAGATCATAGATTCCAGAAGAAAACCCTACCTCTGTCATATTCCCTAGAAAAAAAATGTAATTTCATACCATATGCTAAATATGTCCTTACATTTACAGACAAGTATACCACTCAGCACTCATCAAAGAAGCTACTTTCTGACCTTTCTGTAAACATTGGAAACTATTACAGAGTTCCACACCTGGGGACACACAGAAAATAAGTATCTGAGATATGATCAGCCATAAGTGATACATCGATGGAACCCCTACACTTAAATCTTATGGAACATAGCAGAACAAGAAGTAGAAAGAATACTAATGAGTTTCTCAACTGTTACCAGTGAAGCATCCTCGTGCAATGAGGAAGAGACTGCAATGCACTCAGGAGGACACAACTGCCCAAAATGCAGAGTAAAAAAGACTGCAGAGTATGTGTCCTTCGATTGGACTTCTATATTAAACCTCACCCACTCAGTGCTCAGGGAACATTGTGGAAGAGAAGGTAAAAAGATTTTAAGAACCAGGGTTGGTGCATGATCATAGGAAGCAGAGTATTCCAGGGCTCTAGGAACTTGCTCATATGAAATTAAAACAATGATGACAGCATGCATAAGAGCCACACAAACTCACTCAGACAAAAGCCCACCATGGGAATGGGCAGCAGGTCCCAACTTCAGTTAAGGAACTACTGACACCTAATTATTGCTGCATAAGTGAGATGAACCTGTATTGAAAGACATCCAGGTACCCAACCTTGACTTGATAGGCCTTAACATATATGCCATGAAATCCTGTGTGAGGGGTTACAGGGAATGCAGGTAGGGGAGGAGATCTAAATATGATTTCCATGGATTGTATGAAATGCACAAAAACCAATAAAATATATATGTGGAAATAAAGTTTTCAATCAATTAAAATAGTTAAAAAAATTTTAAATCCATCTAGGAACACCATCTTCCAATGTTAACTATTTCCAGTACTTGTCCTATAACAAGCATACATTCCTACTAATTAATTATAAACTTCCTAAGATGTGAATTTATCTTCCCAAGCCATTCATTTCTCTTTTTCTCAGGAGTCTATAATTCATTTGTAGCTTAGGAACTGATTCTTTGCTGGATGTGAGAAGGGGTTGGAGTAATATATGAAATAATTGGGCTGGAGAGATGGCCTAGCGGTTAAGAGCGCCGACCGCTCTTGCAGAGGACCCGGGTTCGATCCCCAGCACCCACATGGCGGCCGAGAGCCTTCTGAAACTCCAGTTCCAGGAGAACTCCAGTTCCAGGGGAATCCGAGACCCTCTTCTGACCTCCGCGGCATTGCACGACACGGGTGCACAAACCTGCATGCAGACAGTACATTCATACACATACCGAAATAAATAAAAATAATAAAAAAAAATTAAAAAAAAAAGAAATAATTAATAAAACTATGCATTCCATTTCTTCTTTTTCTTTTTCTTTTTCTTTTTTTTTTTTTTTTTTTTTTCTCTTTTTGAGGGCAGGGGTCTCCCTGTTAGCTCTGGCTGTCCGGGAACTCACTCTGTAAGACCAGTTGGCCTTGACAACTCACAAGATCCTCCTGCCTCTGCCTCCCAAGTGCTGGGATTAAAGGCGTGTGCCACCACGCCTTTAGTGGCTCCATTTCCTCTTATACAATAATTGGTTCAAGAGCTGGTCATACAATTCAAGCCAGAGCAATTAAAGCAAAGCACATTTTAAAAAAATGTACATATATGGGCTGGAGAGATAGCCTAGCGGTTAAGAGCGACGACCGCTCTTGCAGAGGACCCGGGTTCGATCCCCAGCACCCACAAGGCGGCCGAGAACCGTCTGAAACTCCAATTCCAGGAGAACTCCAGTTCCGGGGGAATCCGAGACCCTCTTCTGACCTCCGCGGCATTGCACGACAAGGGTGCACAGACTTGCATGCAGATAGTACATTCATACACATACATAAATAAATAAAATTATAAAAAAAATGTACATATAAGCTCCCTGACTCTCAGCTGTGTAGGAATCTATGGATAGAATTCAGAAGTTATGGCTAGTTCAAAAGGCACGCATCTAAGAGAGAAGCTGAAGCCAGAGGGAGGACACAAGCCAGGAGACAACAATGAACCAGAGCCCAAGCCCGGAAGGCATGGAGATCCGCTAATGTTTTCAGTTATGTAAATCAAGCTCTGCGTCTTTACACAAATTCTAAATAATATGAGCAAAGAGAAGTGTAAGCAAAGAAGCTTAGGATCTTTCTGGGAATCTGAATAAACCAGAACAAATTTAAAATCTGTCTAAAAACTTATGATATTGAATAAATAGGGGCTTCCGATCATATTCCTCTTTACTCATATCATGATGGTGAAGAACAAATTGGAAATTACAAGCAAAGTATAAACACAGAGTGTAACACATAGCACACAGTAAATACTTCTATTTCTACTTCACCCATGATAAATAATTTAAATAATACAAAAATGGTGCTTGAGACAAATTTAGTTTACTGTAACCTTTTTATACTAATACCTCTTCCAACTTCAAAACAGTAATAGTTACATGGTGATTCCAGAATGTTGATAGGTAACTTTTCCTGTTACACACAGATCAGGAGATGTCCTTGTTTAGTAAGGAGCCTCTTTCCTCTTGGGGCTTCTCTTTCTGGGATGCTGGTTTTATCAGCCTCAAGATGATGCAGCAGTCATCCCTTGCTCAACATTCATTCATGAAGCCATCATTAAGACTAATGCTTAACCTTAATTCTCTGTGTATTTTTATCAGGGAGAAAATGAATTGCTCACTTCAGTGCATTCATTCATATGAATGTTGATTAACAACCCATCAGGTATATATAGATATCTATATATATATATATATATATATGCTCTATGTTTATGTCAGAAAATGCACTTTATCAGTAAAAACCACTGTTGGCTACTGAACAGTCAGTTTTTAGCCCTATCTGTTCCTCTTATTAAAAAAAAAAAAAACTAATGCATTCTAGGCTCACTTCAAATTTTTGTGGTTGTAATCCAGAAACTTACTTTTTAAACTATTTCCAAGGTGACTTCTGGACACACTACACATCAAGAGCTACTGATCATAGAAGCATCACTGGCTGAAGGATGCTATCTTTTCTACTCTTAGAAAATAATTCAAATAAGTCAATCTACCTGAAATGGAAGATAAGTTCCACACAAAAAAATGCTTAAATAGTATAAATTGAATGCTTTTCAAGCAGAAATTCCATGACCTATAGAAACATATAAGTTTTCAAAATACTATTTCATAAACATAAATCTTAAGTACTTTTAGAAGGATACAGATATAAGGGAGATTGTAAGTGGGAAACGCTGTCTTAAAATTGTTAAAAGCACAAATTCAAGGAGAAATTCTGTTTGGAATTTTATAAAATCATTTGTAGAGTTACAAACAGATTAACGTTCTTCTTTGACTTATTCCAAATTTCTAGATTTAGGATACCGACCATATGGACATGATAATGAACATGAGATCACAAAAAAGAGATTTCTTTCCATGTGAACTCCTTATACGGACCTTAAAAAAATAGGCATCGCTTTGGATCAGATACCCATTATCAATTTGGACAGAGAGTGTCTAAACCACTATTATCTGCAAATGATTCATGAGTGCAGGTATTTCGCTACCTGAGGATTTTAGAGAAACCATAAATATAAGGAAAGACAGAGGCTGGAATTCATAAAGGGCCTTGAGAAATATCTGGGATAGAAAATTACGTCCAATCTAAAGAAAAATATAATTTCTCAAATCTGACTCAGCTGGTTCTGCCATTTCCACAGGATTCCCTTCTTAGTTCCTATTTTGTGTGTTGAGATATCCATTCTAAAACAAAAACACAAAATCTTACTAGCTGACAGAAACTCACTTATTGTAAAATACATCTTTACATAAATATAAATCATTGGCCATGTAAAATTAACCAAAAGCCAACCAAGCAACAAAAACAACAGAAAACCCAGCAAACTATGAGAATCTTGTAAAAAGTTTACAAAGCCATAATTCAACAAGGATAAACTGATGCTATTTCTACATTTAAAGGTTTAAAAAGTACAACAAAACTTTTTTAAATTAAATTAAATTTAATTTTTTTTTTTTTTTTTTTGTCTTTTCAAGACAAGGTCTCCCTGTAGCCCCAGCTGTTCTGGAACTCAATCTGTAGACCATGCTGGCCTTGAACTCACAAAGATCCACCAGCCTCTGCCTTCTGAGTGCTAGGATTAAAGACGCGCACCACTATGCCCTGCAAAAGTACAACAAAACTTTTAAACATATTCAGGCACATGCATAAATATTTAGGCATATGATAGGTGAGCTAATGTAAAAATCTTCAAAATCTCTCTCTCTCTCTCTCTCTCTCTCTCTCTCTCTCTCTCTCTCTCTCGTGTTTTTGAGATAGGTTCTCCCTGTAGCTGTAGCTGCACTGAACTCTCTCTATAGACCAGGCTGGCCTTGAACTCACAGAGATCTGCCTGCCTCTGCCTCTGAGTGCTGGGATTAAAGGCATATGCCACCACTCTCTTTTTAATAAGAATTATTTTTTTTTCTTTTTAAAAAAATTTTATATATTTACAAGATTATGTTACTAATCAAATCTAGACCCGTGTCCCCCTCCCTACCTCTCCACCCCACCAGAGCTCATGCATTCTGCCAAACATGTTTTTCATCTGTTTCTCAGTCTTTCTCAAAATTCTTGATGTGGAAGTTGACTGTTTTAAGCAGAAGTTCACCGTTTCAGTTAGTTCTTTGATGCAGATGCAGTCTTTCCGGATGTTGTTGTTGTTCTTTCCAATATGCATCACTACCAACTACTTGGACAAAAGCTCAAGGGGCTGTGCACAAGAATTACTTACAACTAGGTAATTGTCACTAGGATCCACAGGTGAGGGATACCATTCGTCATTTGTTTTTCTGGGACTGTGTTACTTCACTTGCCATAAGAATTCTTAAAAAATAAAGCAACCCATTCTCATTTTAGAATAAACTACATTTTTTTCCTCTTTGGGCTTTACTGCCTTACATCAAAGACATGGCTATTTGATTAATTTATTTACAGAAAACAAATATAGTCCTCTGACATTTATAAAGTTAGTCATGGATGTTAAATCACTGAAAATTTTAGAGCTTATTTTTCTTTAAGCAATTCTTTGAGAAACATATCTACCCTTTAGCATAAATAATACCTCTAGAAGCTCACAATTAATCAAAGACCACTAAAAGAAATTTATAACACATGATTGGCTATTGATTTTAGGTGGAATTGGATACCTAGTCTTAAAAAGTAAAAAAAAAAAAAATTCCCATTATTACTACTATGTGACTGGCATAATGTTTTTGTTGTTGTTGTTGTTTTAGTTTTTGGTCTTTTCCAGGCAGGGTCTCCCTTTTAGTCCCACCTAGCCTGGAGCTCACTGTGTAGACCAGGCTGGCTTTGAACTCACAGAGATCCACCTGCCTTTACCTCCAAGTTAGGATTAAAGGAGTGCACCACCACATGGTGTTTAGCATCTTATAAAAGAAAACTTCATTTAATCCTAACAGCAATTGCTGTGGGGTTACTTACTTACTTTTTTTTAAAAAGAAGTTGATACACAAAGTCAACCAGTTTTTAAGACCCAATTGTTGCAGACACTACATACATGAGTCATGGAACATAGGAAAAATCAAGCTGCTACTGACATTGAAGCTTCATCACTACTGGCTAGTTTTTATAGTGCTGGAAGGTGCTCAGCCTCCATACTATTGAAGGGAAAATAATCATTAGTCTTACTGAACTGTGCATTCAAGAGCAACAACAATGGAAAGCCTGGTGCAATAGCGGTATAAATGTTATTGGAGTAACTAAGCACTTGATTGGACTTAAGGCCCCTTCATAAGATAGAACCATACCTGGCACAATTATTGGGGACAAAAGTCTGTGGCTAGTTAGGTCATAAAACCTAGGTGGTACTCTATTTTGATTACACTGCTAACTGGACATAATATTTAATTGACTCATACTGGCATAGTTATATTCATAGATTAGTGAATCACTCGATCTAATCAGAGAAGATTCTGATGTACTTTATTATAAAATAAGAATAAGTTGCTTTGTTTTTTTAATTTTTAAATTTATTTATTTATTTTGTGTGTGTGTATGAGTGTACTGTCTGCATTAGGTTGGTGCACCTGTGTCGTGCAATACCATAAAGGGTCAGAAGAGGGTGTTGGATTCCCTTGGAACTGGAGTTAAGGATGATTCTCAGATGCCATGTGGGTGCTGGGGATCAAACCTGGGTCTTCTGCAAGAGCAGTCGGTGCTCTTAACTGCTAGGCCATCTCTCCAGCCCCAAGTTGCTTTATTTTTTAAAACTTCTTATAAAAAAGAGTGTACTTGAAAATTTTTACATTTGCTCACATGTCATATGCCAAAATATGTATGCATGTGCATGTATATATTATAAAGACTGAAAATATCACAGTGACCCACTGGGCAGTACATAGTGAATAAAAGACTATAGAGTTCTCAGTCTTAATGAGACATTTACATTATACCACCTTTTCCCAGCCCTCAGGGTTCATCACAGAAGAGGGGTGAAAAAATTGTAAGAGCCAGAGACCATGGATGACTACAATCAAAACGTTTTCTGAACACAACAGGGCAGTGGCACATACAAACTCACAATGGTTCTGACAGCATGCACAAGACCTGCAAAAGTTCATGCCAGAAAAATCCCAGCATGGAATCAGGAGATGGGGACGAAATCCCACCCCTAGTTGAGGAACTATTGGCAATTAATAAATTCTGGGAGAGGGAGAGTCAGTTTTCTTTAAGGGTAGTATCACTGGTAAGTTGACCATTCTACAAATGAACCCGCACTCAAGAGTATCCTGGCAAAACAAATTAGATTCAATGGACTTAATAAAAGAGGACAAGAAAATGGGCAAATAGGGAGGTGAGTGTGGACTTGGGAGATAAGGAAGAGGAATGGAAAATGATCAAAATGCTCCATGAATTAATAAAAATTACTTTTTATAAAGAAAGCAATATGAGATTTGAAATCACTGACTTTTTTTCAACATCCATATCCTTCATGTTAACTATATAAATGGTTGTTTTCAAAATAGATAAGCAACCCTGAGTGAAAAATGCAATACGGGGTGGGAGGGAATCACCTTACCAGACTTCAAGCTATATTACAGGGCTATAGTTATAAAGACAGCCTGATACTGTCACAAAAACAGACCCATTGACCAATGGAACAAATTTGAAGCTCCAAACTTGAGCTCATACAATTTCAGCCACTTCATATTTGATAAAGGGGCCAAAAAGCTCGTTGGAGGAAAAATATCATTTTCAGAAAATGGTGCTGGCAAAACTGAATCACCATATGTAGAAGAACAAAATTAAACTCCTACCTCTCACCCTGCACAAAAATAAACTCCAAGTGAATCAAAGATCTCAACATGAAGCCCAAAGCTCTGAAGGTGATAGAAGAAAAAATTGGTAGCAATCTACAAGACATAGGAGTAGGAAAAGACTTTTTAAATCAAACAGCAGCCTCACAAGAAATAAGGTCAACAGCTGACAAGTGGGACCTCATCAAACTCAAAAGCTTCTGTACAGCAAAAGAAACAATCAAGGAAGTGAAGAGAAAACCCACAGAGTGAGAGGCAACCTTCACCACTGATATATCTGACAGAGCATTAACATCCAGAATATATAAACTACTCAAAAAACAAAGAAGTAAGAAAACAAATGACTCACTTAAAAGATGGAGTAAAGACCTGAACCGAGACTTCACCAAATGAGGTAGTAAAGATGGCTGAGAAACATCTTAAGTATTTCTTGTGCAGGGCTCCTTGAGCTTTTGTCCAAGTAGATTGGGAGTGATGCATATTGGAAAGAAGAAGGAGAAGAAGAAGAAGAAGAAGAAGAAGAAGAAGAAGAAGAAGAAGAAGAACAACAACAACAACAACAACAACAACAAGAACAGAAAAGACTGTGCAAAGAACTGACTGAAAGGTGAACTTCTGCTCAAAACAGTCAACTTCTACATCGAGAATTTTGAGAAAGACTGAGAAAAAGATGAAAAATATGTTTGGCAGAATGCATGTGCTCTGGTGGGGTGGGGGTAGGGGAGGTGGGACAGGGGTCTATATTTAATTTGAAACATATTCTGATATATATATATATATATATATATATTATATATATCATTATATATATAGCCTGGTCTTACAGAGGAGCTCCAGGCCAGCTGGGACTAAAAGGGAGCCCCTGTCTCAAAAATACCGATAAATAAATAAATATTTTTATAAAAGAGAAAAAAGTGTTCAACATCATTAATAAATAAGGAGATGCGAATTCAAACCACTCTAAGATATCATCTCACTCCAATAAGACTGGCTAAGATCAAGAAAACAATAGACACCAAATGCTGGTGAGGTTGTAGGGAAAGGGAAACACACTCTACTGGTGGGAATGTAAACTTGTACAACCACTGTGGAAAGCAGTGTGGAGAACCCTTAAAAGACTTAAAATGAGCCTACCACCTGACCCAGGAATACTACTCCTGGGTATATACCCACAAGACTCATCCTACCACAAAGATACATGCACATCTATGTTTATTGCAGTTCTCTTCACAATAGCCAAGAGCTGGAACCAACCCAAGTGCCCCTCAACTGACAAGTTGAAAGAGAAAATGTGGTATATCTACACAATGGAGTTCTATGCAGTGGTAAGGAAAGATAACTTAGCAGGTAAATGGATGGAATTCGAAGCCATTATGATAAGTGAAGTAATACAGTCCCCCAAAAACCAAAGGGGAAATGGTTTCCCTCATTTATGGATGCTAGTGCCAAATCTTCCAATTGAAAGACAAACTGCGCAAAATCACTGTTATATTTCTTTCTATCTGAAAGCAACTGTTATTTTATAATGTGAATCTCTTAATGAGCCCTAGAATCAACTTACCACTTACTTTCAGATGTGGTAATTAATGTATATAGGTGGAAGGCATATATTCACATTTTAGATTATTATAAAATGAAAGGGAAAATGTGAACTCCTAAACATATGTCAGAGTTAACATACATTTTATTCCTGAAGGACATAATTCTGGCACATATATGACCTTTATGCATATTTTGCAGCAATACAATTGGGAGAGAACCACAACAACATAAGGATTGGGTCAAAGAACAGACTGATATGGTTAAATTCTGCCCAAAACAATAAACCTTTGCAGAGGAAAGCATTAAATGGACTGAGAGAAAGATACAGGACATGTATGGCAAAACACAGGAACTAGAGTGGGTTGGGGGGAAGGGAAAGGGAAATATCTCTAAATTGAACTGAAAAATCGTGTATGAAATACACAAAATGCCAATAAAAATATTAATAACAAAAAAAACAAAATAGATCAGAAATGTACTCCAATAAAAGGCTCCTCACCTTAAAATCATTTTAAGAACATCCATTTTTGATGCCTTTAATGCAGAAAGTTTGTGTGTCATTCTAGTGGCAATACGGGGTTTTTATTCTTAGCTTTAGTATTTTTAGAAGTTTTAGTGATCCTGAGTTTACAGCAGAAGCACCTGAAGATTCAGGTTGTAATTTTAGGACCTTACAAAGGACATTTAGTATGGAACAGGCTTGTAAGCCCAGATACTCCAGAGACTGAGGGGGGCATCTCAAGTTCAAGGCCTGTTGCCTACAGAGTTAGTTGAAGGATGGCCTAAACAAGCTAATGAGACCCTTCTTTAAAATAAAAAAAAAATTAAAAAAATTAGATGGCCTGGAAATGTAGTTCAGTGGTGGAGCACTTGCCCTGGAAGGGCCATGGTTTTGAACTCCAGTAGGGCAAGAAGAGAATTATTTCTGAATAAGAATGGAAGAAATGAGTAGGTTATTGGATTATTGGAGTTTTTGGTACTAACTTCATAGCCACTGAAATAATTACCCACTATAAATCAAGGACAGTTGATAAATCAACCCAATAAACTCTTCAAAATGCCTTTGTGCATAATAACTGTTTTCCATTTAAAATACAGTCAAAATAAATCCATGTTTGCTAGCAATCATTGTTTGAATGTGAGTTAGTACTCTGTGAACTTCTGTCTAGGTGAAGCAGTGAGAAAAAAAATACTCATCTTCCTGTTAAAGTGGGAAGAATTTTGTTGTTGTGAATCTTTTTGTAGTGATACCTGATAAAATGTAAATATGACCAAAGAGGTAGTGGCTTATAATTCATAAGTTATTTCTCAGTTTAGATAGGTTTGTTGTAAACAACCCATAAAAGGCTTTGTCTGTAAAAGGGCTGGTAAAGGAAAGGTAGTGTCATCAACATGAACAGTGAGAACCTAGGACAAACAAGCCACCTGAAGGACCAGGGGTGGGGTCTGCAGAGGTGGAGAGCTCTCAACAACGGACGCTCCATTCATGCCAGTCTGGCCAAAACCAAAGAGGTTTGAAGACAATTTTTGTTCTATGGGAAGTTTTAGTAACTGACCCAAAGCCTGAGCATTTTAGATGTCAGTAGCAGTCTAGAATCAAGGTCTGTACTGTCTACAATCATCAGGCAACTGTACTTAATCAAGGTCTGTACTTGTCTTAATCATCAGGCAACTGTCCTTAATACTAATCACCATTACTCAAACACTAGTATACATATCCCTGAAAATAGTGCAAAATTCCTAATGCAATATACAAATTTCAGTCCTTTCCATATTTCATCTCTGGAGACCCAAGTTGTGTATAACATTAAATAATGACATTTATGAAGGTTCTGGGATTAAATCAGCTTTCAGAGCCCCAAACTGGTATCTGAGTTTGCAGGCCAGTTTTCCTAACTGGTAACTTGTTAGTACACTCTGATAGGACTGGGTGGTTTTAACAGTCAATGCATTTTTGTCACACTTGTTTTACAATGACTCCAAGAGAGGCAGAAAATTATTCAAAACTGATTAGACAGTAGTGTCATTATCCCGAGACATTTCCAGAGAACTGGGGATGGAAAAATCAGATATAGCCAGAGAAAATATCTTTTGCACAATTTAACCATAATATATCACTTTAGTGAACTTTTTATAGAATAAGGGCTCAAGGTAAAACAAGTCATAGAAATATATATATATATATATATATATATATATCCTACTGCCAAGATATAGCAATATAGGCACAAATAGTATTAACATTAAAGATATTGATATTTTAGTTGGGTTTTAACACAGACAGTTCTAAGCTAGTTTAAACTTTGACTTGAGATAAGGAAGTATCATGACCAAGGAAACTTACAGAAGGAACAGTTTATTTGAGCTTACAGTTCCAGGGTAAGAGTCCTTAATGGCAACAAATGTGGAGGGAACAAAAAGCCAAGCGCTCACATCTTCAGACAGGCACAGGAAGCAGAGAGAAACTGGAAATCTAGCAAGGCTATGAATTCTCAAAACCCGCCCCCAGTGACATGCTTCCACCTGCAAGGCCACACCTCCTACAACATCCCAAAACAGTGCCCTAACTAGGGATAAAGTGTCCGAGCACTTGGAGCCTATGAGGGACATTCTAATTCAAATCACCACAGGGAGTGAGAAGACTTGTCTGTTTAGCATCCCCCAGGGCCCCCTATTTAGTCAGAAAAGCTATAGCCATCTCTCTACTGTGGCTAAGGGAGAGGCAGAGATAAGATTCCACATAGGTTAAGAACAGCTGCAGCTCGATAGTAAAAGGTGGAAAAACACTGTAGTAATTGAAATGGATGGTTAAATCTCAGTTATAGTTATTGCTTTGGGACTAGGTAGAGACATCTATGATCGCGTGTGTGTGTGTGTGTGTGTGTGTGTGTGTGTGTGTGTGTGTATGTGTGTGTATGTGTGTATGTGTGCGTATGTGTTTGTGTGTGTGTATGTGTTTGTGTGTGTGTTTGTGTGTGTGTTTGTGTGTGTGTGTTTGTGTATGTGTTTGTGTGCGTGTGTTGGGTCCAGATGACCACAAAATGCAAAAGTCCAGAATAGCTGAGGTACAGATTTCCTAAAGACATGATTATGCATTACAAACTAACTTTTCTCCTTATTTTAACATGCTCTATATGAAACATATATTTTTGTGTTTTATCTTCTGCTTAAGAATTTACTAAAAAACTTCGTCATTAACTTCATCATATCTGTGGCAATCAATATTCACAGAAAGAAAAATCTATAAAACAGTTGAACCAACCGTTTCTCTTCCCTGCATGATTCTGCACTTAAAAGAAATATAAAAAGTGAAACGAGAAAAAAAAAAGATAATGTAAAGTTCAGCCATCAAAAATGGCTTCATTAAGTTCCTTAATGAAGCACATGGGAGCCATTTATTGACTCCTCAACTATTAAGATGGAACATTATTACCGCTTTAATAGTATTTCCATTTTCATTTAGGAAATAACTAATCAGGGGATCAATGTACCAAAGACTTTATTTTCTTTCCCTTGGGTCACTGCAAGTATATATTTTAGAATGCACAATTCCCCCTGGCACCAATATCACATGAACAATTTAAAGAAATAACAAGAAGGGTGAAAGGTCAACAGCTTCAGAGCTCAGGATGGTTACAGAACAAATGAAACCCAGTGCGTGGGAAGGTTGTCTTCGTGGGAGAGGGACCTGAGCTCTCCTAGGGGAAGAAGCTTCCCTGGGAAGGAATGCAAAGTGCCTCCACCCTGACCTGCTGTCAACTTGTGAAACATTTCTATTTCTCAGACTTACTTAGAATGCAAACTACTGTTTTCCAGGTAGTTCTCACAGCTTTGCTCCTTTGAGGTACAGATGTGCAGCCACAGAACCCAATCAGATAACACCTATTTACATATTTATAAAGTCTCCTGTAAAATCTCCTATCAATTGTAGCTGCTATATATAGGCTTTTCAAAGGATCTTGTGGGCCTGGCGCGACTGCACCGCTCCCTTCAGGAATCCTGATATATCACATAATGTGATTTCAATGTAAATGGGGCCCATCACACAATCACACCACTTCACAAACTCTTTTCTGCTGGGGTAGCTTAAATCTAAACACACTCAAGCAGCTTGCTGCACTGAAGCAAGATTTCTTCCACATTTAAAATTTTTTTTTTCAAAAAAAAAAATAAATCCAAAACCTCAACACAACAATACCAGGGGAAAAAAATCTGAACGTTTTCTGCAGAAAGATGGGCCGTCTCCAAATCCTTGTGCCCTATCAGACAAATTAAAGTAAATCAAGCATGAAATGAAGCCGAAGAGCCCCGAGATAAGGCTCCTTTAAGTCGTTTAAAGATTAGGATAGAAGAGGTGCATCTGGTCTCTGGCAGCGAAGAAGGCCGGTTTCTCAGCTCACAATAGCAGCCTGTGTATAGGATTACCTTACCTTGTCACTGACAAGGGAGGACGCACATGCAAGATGTCTCTAACTAACGTCCTAATGTCCCCTGTTAAGGGCTGTTATTAAAGTATTAATTGTTGCAATGAGAGAAATATATTTTTGATAAAACAAAACAATTCCTGCCTCCAGAAAAAAAAAATCCTCCAGGCTGATTTATGAACTGGTCAGAAGCAGATAAACTGGGGAGGCTGGGGGCGGGGGTCTGCTACCAGCAGATGAGCCTCTTCGCTTATCAGGCAGGACTCTGCTGCTAGAGACAGAAGCTGATAAGTCTCCAACAGGAATTAGTGACAGGGCCAGGAAACCGTGTTACTGGTTGGACTGGAGCTCTAGCAGCTGCCAAAGGACCTCTCTTGTTATCAGATGGGATTTGGTTGCCGTGAATGGTGAAGTATTCTCCAGAAGAAACTGGATGCTCTCTCAAAATGCTCCATGATTCATGATTAAAATGCAGGAGGAGATGGGTGTAAGATTTTCTTGGAAGCATCTGGAATTCTGCAGCATCTCCCTGAAGACCTTGTCGTTCCTTGGCACTCTCAGCAGCCTGGAAACTCCCCTTTCTTTCCTTCCTTGACAAGGAACTTTTTCTTCTCCAGTAAATTTTATTTATACTTTGCTTCTATCTAAAGGATTCCTTAGTCTTCCGCCTCCAAGACTGTCATCAGTTGAACCAAATCATCCGTTTCAGTGATTCACAAGAATCATTCTGAAACCTGTTTTGGACTTTTTGTTTGTTTAGTTATTTGTTTTTTTTTTGTTGTTGTTGTTGGGTTTTGTTGTTGTTTTAATTAGTGTAATGAAGGAAGGGGGAGTGACTCTTTTATCCTTCTAGTCTTTGGTTTCCTTACTCACCAGGACTAATGGAGCCACTGGTGATGTTGGTTGGACCATCTTTGTGAAATGCCATCAAACTTGAGAATGAGACTGAGTCTAGTTCTTCTATATGTATTAATCTTAATCCAAGTAAAACTTATTTTACAGGAGCGAATGATATAAAATGAGCTTAAAATGTCTTGTCAATCACATTCACATTTGAACTTGTCATGCAATACTACGAGAAAGGTAATACCATCAAAAAAAATCATGGGAAAGAAACTGAGCTTTAACAGAGTCAAGGCCCCATCCTAAACCATCAGTCTGTACTATGATCCAACCTTATGCTCCTTATCAGTATCTCATACTGCCTAACCAATTCCCACAGCTTTGGATCAAAGAACTCCCAAGGAAGATTCTCAGGCTGTTGGAGGACAGACACATAGACACATTCACCCTAATCTGGTACCACTCTTTACTTCATCCAGGTGAACACATCTTAGAACATTGACACTAGTAGTGGAAGATGTTTTCCACTCATACAACTTTACTCAAGATCTTTAGGTTAAATTATAAAAATCATCTTATAACATTTGCTTGAATATACTTTAAATTTGGGCCTCAGTCTGGCCCATCTCTATATAAAATACTTTATGATGCTTTGCTTCAGAGCATCCACTTTAATCTTGTTAATATGCATGTTTGGTTTTCTTTAATTTCCATATTTGAGTATTTATGTAAAAACAGGTAAACAATTCTGTCAACAATGTTCCTGTTAAGCAAGTGAATACAAGGTATGTAATATATTTTATTGATCTTTTCAACCAGGTATCTTTTCTGACAGCATAAACAAGGAAGGAACCCCCATGTACCAGATAATGGATGATCTAAAGGTTAAATTATAAAATAATTTTTAAATGTTACATTTATGCTTTCTTTTTTATATGGTTTCTTTTTTATGTTGAACTAGAAAATTTTGTTTATAATAGGGAAAATTTAGTCAAATGTTATAAAACACTAGAGAAATCAGTTCTACTAATATACCCATGTCTGTATGGGTATAGATAAAAGTATAGTGAAAATCATAAGTCTGAAATATTTAGGAAGATGTCTGTAATTATTTTCAGTTCAGTCAGTGGAGGATAGTCCTTCCTTCATCACAAAATTGATATATTTACAAATCTGTGACCAAATGATTATATCTAACAAGAGTTCACTGCTTACTGTGCCCAAATAATAAATTATCTTAAATTACGCCAAAAAGACGAGATAGGTTTTATTTCTCCATTTATTAATACTGTGAAGAGGTGACATTTATTCATGATATTTAAAATGCTTCTTACTCTTTACTCTGGAAAAGGAACGTATATATGTATATATATATATATGCATATATATTGTATATGTGTGTATATGTATGTATATTTTCTTCTTCATCATATAGGATTTGGACACAGATTTATTTCTGCTTTTAAAAAAGTCATTCTGTTAAACAGAGTTACAATATGATCTTCCTCTGCTAAGTAGTTGTCAAGTATGAGCTAAAAAATTCTTCATACATTTTATGTCCTATTTTACCATTATTATAATTTGAAACATTAAACTTTATATCATAGGTATAAATGAGATTTATGGGGTAACATTTTACTGTCTTTTGTATATAAATCGACTATATATATCTTATTGATTATCTCTGATTAACCACTAGTTTAGCAATACTGAGTTTTGAATATAGTAATAACATTGAAGTTGAGGAGATATGTTAATCTTATGTGATTTTTTAGGGAAGTAATTCAGATTTAATTATTTTAGAGAAAGAAGAAAACTATATTACAATTTCATTTGATTGTCTTCATTATAATATCATGAGAAATCAAAATGTATGTACTAATATGCATTTGTGGTTTAAGAGGTACTTTCCTCCATGAGATAAACCTCTTCTAACACAAGAATTACATTGAATTTTCAACACAATGAAGGAGAAGAGAAATAAGCACACGGCTGGAACACATATTCTAGTCCAACCAAATGCTGAAGTTCTTGACTTTTCTGTTGGTGGATATTTTTACAGAAATGAAGAGTTGTCATCAGTACTATTAGTGTAAACATACTGTGCGTGCACTCTGACTATGGAAGCTTTGCTGCCTTTTAACTATACTACATTTTCTCATTCTCACAGCAGTGTATCATGAGAGTGATTATAATTACATTCCATCTGAAGCTGAAAAATTTGAGCATCAGTGAACTCAAATAAGGCTCATGAGTAAGGATGCATGGCCAGATCTATGTAGTTCCTAAATCCTGAATTTTTCTGTGGCTTTTGCTATTTGGGCCATTTCATTCACATAAATTGGACTGACATTTTTGAAAATAGTCAAATATGTTTCAGAACAATAATTGATAGTGATTATTCAGTTCAATAGAAATAGAAATATTACTTTCTATTTTTAGAATTATAAGTACAAATTATCTAGGTCATCCATAAAAAATTACACCATTTCACAACGATTTACAGAAAATAGACATAGACATTACAATTTTGTTTTTTTGCTGGGCATGGTGGCGCACACCTTTGATCCCAGCACTCAAGAGGCAGAGGCAGGCAGATCTCTGTGAGTTCCAGGCCAGCTAGGGCTACAGGGGAGACCCTGTCTCAAAATTGAAAGCCAAACAAGGCTAATAGAGACTCAATAAAGTTTTTGACACAAGCACAAAAATGCTCTACTTCTAAGTAGAGTCCTTAAGATGATGTTTGGGTAAATTTTCAATAGAGATTGTGGTTCACACTATGAGCCCACAGAATGAATGTACTCCTTAACTTTACATTGTCACATAGCCTTTAAACTGAAAATGACTTCGACATTTGTTAAACTTACAGTGTTTTAACTCAGGCCAGGAACTGAAACTACTTTGGATAATAGCATCCCATTTGAGACGTCTCTTGAAGTTCTGATGCCATCTCTTCTGTGACTTCTCTTTGAAGAGCGTCTAAAGGCAGGAAGTATAATTTTTCCACACTTCACTAGGAAGTTCCAAATTATACAAGGAAATGGGGCCAGAGTCTGTCCTATTTGTTAATACTGATGGCAGCTTTTGTCTATCTTAAAAACTTGTCCACGTCTCCTCTTTTCTTGTGGCTGCTTATCAACTCTCAGTCAACCGTATTCACTGAGCAATCTTGTGTTCCCCTAGACTAAATAAAGACGAGATGATAATATCCTCTTCTGTCTTCCTGCCTGCAATTAAGAGGGATGAAATGGGCAGTGCTCTTGGCAGCAGTTCTCAGGGAGTTGTGGAAGAAAAATGTCTAAGAGCCACTCCCTTGGATTTAATCCTAGGGGAGTTATCTCTAAGAAAGCCTTGCTTGCTAGTTACCTCTTGAGAATCCGAAGAATACCAAGTTTCCAAAATAAAGGCAGTTTCAAGGAACTTCCTGCAAGGGAATGTTATTCATGAAATCGTAGGCTCTAAATGTGCCCCCCCCCAAAAAAGATGAACACCCATCAAAGTATGCAGAGATTAACAAATCTATTTCACCAACTGTGACCAAGGAATCAAGTTCTTCGTTTAGTCACTTCACATAGTTTCCCAGAGCATTGCTAATTTTGATTCTAATAAAAACATCACCCCCTCTCTACTGTGTACCTTTTCTGCTCAACTAAATAGTTCTAAAGGAGGCATTACAAAAATGAATAAATAGAACCATTCTTGAAAGATGTTTACCATTATGATGTAGAACTGAGCAGATAAACATTACTTTTTATTATGTCTCCTCTACAAATGAAGTTGAACAAGTTAAGCTTTATGGCACGTTCCTGGTAATTCATTACTATTATCACATGACCCTGTGTGCAGATATCCAAGTATGGCTCACTGATATCTTGGAGTTTGTCCCCAAAGTGTAGCAAGCCAGGCAAGCCTTCTTCTCTATCTTTTATCTGTCTCATTCCCATGGCCTTTATCTTGTTTTTTCCATAGACTATTTTCCTCAAATGTCAAAATTGTTTGGAATTTTTTTTCTTATCTTCAAGTTAAGAATTTTATTATTGCTCACCATCCCAAGATCTGTAAACTAAATGTTCTCAAATCTATGATTTGGGTCAGGATAAAGGTGCTTTATTCAGCTATTTCTGGATCACTTTATATCAACTCTCCTTTCTGCTTAATATTAAACCTTTCTTCTACCTTTCATAGCTCCTTTCGTACGGTTTCCACATAGCTAAAAAGGGTAATAAATAGCCAGGATCAGTGTTATGTGCCTCAGCACTCTGGAAAATTATAAGTTCAAGCAAGACTGGGCTAAACAGAAAGATCCTACTGAAAAAGCAAGAAGAAGAACCTGTATTTCCAGGAGTCTAACCAATACCAGTACTATTTACCTGTCACTACTTAAAGAACATATGATGTCTCAAAAAGACCAAAATAAAAAATAAAACTAAAATAAAGCAAACACATATGAGTGAGTTATAATTAGCAAAACTGATAGTTTGATTTGCCTGTTACTTGTTACCCATTCCCCAACTGTCACATTTGAGTTATACCCACAAGATCCAAGATGCAGCCAGATACTTCCCTAAACTTGGGCTTTCTTTGTGATAAGAAGGATTTGGCTGATCAATGTGCTTCTGTGCCAGTTGAATTCAATCTTCATCAAAGGAAACCTAGCTGGTCGTATTAATGCTACCAAGCTGCTCATCGGCCAATCGATATGGCCCTGTGGATGATAATCAACTGAGGAGTATGAAGGCACAGACCACTGTGCACTGACCTAACCAAAGTATGGTCTAGACCGTATCTCCTTGGTTGTTGATGAGAATGTCATGTGGAGAGGACTCAAAAGCGTTACTGAAGACTGGGTAGATTACATCTATTACTTTGCCCTTATCTACATGGCCTGTCACTCTATCATAGAAGGAAATTAAATTGGCCTGGCACAATTTGCTCTTCACAAAATCATGTTGGTTGCTACCCACTAACTTTTGCTCTTCTAGATGATTGCAAATTGATTGTTTGATGATTTGCTCTAGTATCTACCTTGGTATCAAAGTTAAGCTGACTGCTCTATAATTACCAGAATCGTCTATTCTTCTTTCTTTTTTTAGGGGATATTCACTACTTTTCCTATAAATGGTGACTTTCATTCCTGTCTTCATTATGTTCTTCTATAGACTAATTAATTACTCCTCAGTAATTAATCAGTTTCAAACCTCAATATACTTAGCATATACAACACTGGTTTCTACATTTTGGATCTGTTTTATTAAATTTATCTTCTTCTCTAGTCCAATTTCATTCTTTCCTAATTTTAAAATGTATACAAATAATTCTATTATATTCTCCAATAATTCAAGCACTAAAGCAAAATCTTGTCCTCACAAGTACTCTCTAATACCACATATCATTCCTATGCATCACTGATTGACTTTTGCAAAGGTTTCTTACTTTAAAGCTGAACAATTCACTTGTCCGCCCTTTAGAGCTAATGTCTGTTTTTACTTAAATGCTTACTGCCTGTCATGTAATCCTTTACATTCTTAATTTAAATAAAATTCGTTTGTTTTTCTGCAGTACATTTTGATTTATGACACCATTCATAGTGATTAATTTTAAAAACATAAAGAATATGTGTCAATGTTTTCTTGAATTAAAGCTACACATTCTTAATTTTGCCTGCCTATCATGTTCGAAAATTCCAAATTTCTTCAAAATAAAATTTTAGTGCTTTTGTAATTTCTTCAAAAGATGTTCTGGTAAGTGAAGAAATTTAAAAAAGCACTAACATTTGGGCACAGCATTTGAACTGTTCCAGTGACAGTAAATTCATCATTGTCTTTCAGGTCCAGGTGTGATCATTTGTCAATAGAACATTTTTTCTTAAATATCTTTTCATTTTTAAAAGTATTCCAGAAGTAAACATATGCTTAAGTTTTTCTTAAAGCTTCAATCTTCATTTTCTTTCAATTTCATCACCCTTCATACATGATGAAAAATATTAGAATAATATCTACATTTATATTTACCCTAGTTTTCACATTAAGATTCTTTAAATTATAATTTCAATGAAGATTTTAATGAAATTACAAATCATATATTTATTGATTTGATTCAAATATGTCTGCAAAGTTTTGTAAAACGAGTTCTTAGAGAAGCAGGTTCATGTGTATGTGCAATATTTTGAGTTAATAATATTCTTTTTTACTAAAAAAATTAAGCTAATGTACATATTTAGGCAGTAAACCAAACATTATCATTTTTTAAAACCTAAAGTTCTGCCTCTTACTTTATATTATATTCAGGTAAAAATAAGTTCACTGTTTACTTTCAATAGCTGTCATAATTTTGTTACGAGAACGTTAGTTCCTATAAAAATAGCTGTAATGATAAATGGGAGAATGAAATGGAAGGCGAAGATTAATTTGGTATTTAGTTTAAAAAAAACAAATGATTTCGACTCTTAGGAATCAACCAACCTAATCTTGCCTACAGTAATTACAAACTTACTATCAACAGCTATTTTTATAGGAACTAACGTTCTCGTAACAAAATTATGACAGCTATTGAAAGTAAACAGTGAACTTATTCTTGGAAAAAAATGTATGACATACAATGTGGACCTGTCCAGGAATGACACCTCGTCTAGTTGTAAATATAAAAGTGACATATACTGGGCTGGAGAGATGGCCTAGCGGTTAAGAGCGCTGTCTGCTCTTGCAGAGGACCCAGGTTCGATCCCCGGCACCCACATGGCGGCTGAGAACTGTCTTTAACTCCAGTTCCAGGGGAGTCCGACGCCCTCTTCTGACCTCTGCAGCATTGCATGACACCGGTACACAAACCTCCATGCAGACAGTACATTCATACACATAAAATAAATAAATAAAAATTTAAAAAATGACATATACTTAAATTATTTAGAATAATTTCTTAAGTATTTGGTTTAGACTACCATCCAGCCAATATGTTTATTCTTGAATTTGAGCAGGATACTTCCTTCTTGTATTTAATAAGAATATTCTATCAATAATTTCTAAAGTGTTATACTTCTTGTGCTGATATCTCACAGGCTATTTAGCAAGCTAAATAATGTTTATTTATTAGGTTCAGAAGGGCCATATAAGGAGAAATCACTAAATTATCACAATTATAAACACACAGTATAATAAATGTTTTGACTATAGAGAGAGTGAACAGAAGACAATTTGTGAAAAGCTGGAATGTAAAGGTCTTAGACAAATCATCCCATGTATTCTTTTCCACAATAATGGAAACAATGGCCAGTTCACCAAAATGCATAATAAATGTATCCAAGACTATTTAATGCCTTAGAATTACAAATAATTACATTTTCTACTCAATTTGCAAAATTTCCATGTAAAAGTCACTGCCTGATGGTTCTGCAGCCTGACTCCACCCCTGCATTTCACTCAACTTCTCTCAATTCTCCTGCTGAACTCTCACTTAGCTCTACCTGCCTACTCTCTTCAATGCTTCCTTTTTTAAAAACCTGTTGACAACTGCCATTTGTAAAATGTCCTGGGCCCCTTCTGAACCAAGTAGGTAAAGTTGAAAGTATGGCGGTTGATACAGAATGGAAATTATAAAAGAAAGGAATGCTTCAGAAAAAAAAAAAAAAAGCTTGTAGAGTATCTATGGAATATGAAAAAGAAAAAAAGCGTGGAACAGGAAACAACCAGGGAATGTACGCATAGAATCTGTCCTCCGTGTGACGGGGCCAGTCTCCTTTCTTTCACCACAAGATGCATCTGTTCCAACCTATTATGCCCATTGCTTGAAATCCCAAGAATGATTTCAGTGTACAGACTGATTTTATAAAGGTAAATCTTCTTGGATCTTATTAACTATTCACCTTTTACCTTTTGCCTTCCTGGAACCTGGTAGAGTTCCCTTACGCTGAAGTCACTTTGTCTAAACTGTTAGAAGAGGCCACAGGTGAAATCTGTGCAACAGGCAGTTCTAGGAGCAAGCTGGAAGGGCTAGGACAGGGAAACCCAGTCAAGAAGGAGGAAGATCCGAAGAGGAGGGACCGTCCTACAGCGTATTCTTTCTGTCTTAAACCTGTCCTGGAATTGACTATATGGAAAGCAGTGAGGAAATCTGTCTTCCTACATTTTCTCTTTGAAACTTCCAATCTTATTACATGGCTGAGTACTAGGAGGATTCAGGAATTAGGTCGCATACCTATTAGTATAATTTAGCTATAGTCCCTAGGAGTTAGATGTTCTTGGGCTGGCCTTGGTAGCTTCTTTTCTCTTGTAGATCAAACCAGTTTGCAAAGCGTGCAAGACACTTATCCATTCCCTGTCACCCAGGCACTAGAACTGTGTATTTCAAACGTGCTGCTGTTCCCAGCATCCTATCTCTGCATATACTCTTCCCTCTTCACCTCACTTGGGTTAACTCTTACTCCTCTTTTCAAGGATTCCATGGTGCTAAGATGCATGGAACAAGTCTAAATTTTTTTTTTTTTGGTGTTTTTGAGACAAGGTCTCCCTATAGCCCCAGCTGGCCTGGAAATCACTCTGTAGACCAGGCTGGCCTTGATCTCACAGAAATCCGTCTGCCTCTGCCTCCCAAGGGCTAGGATTAAAGGTGTGTGCCACCATGCCCAGCCTAGAACAAGTCTAAATTTTAAGGTGAAGAAAGGAACAGCTATGTAAATACACTGCAAACTATTAATATTGCTAAGCTAGAAATTGTAGTCAATTAAGCACAAGGCATTTATGATTGTCTCTCAGGAAATTTGTACCTTTACCAGAGGAAACAGAAGCACCTGACACCACAGTGGCCCAGTCGCAATTGTGTGTGTGTGTGTGTGTGTGTGTGTGTCTCCAAGTATTTGGATCCTTGGTCCCCAGTTTGTGGTGCTCTTTGGGAGAGCCAAGGAACTTCAGGAGGTGTGGCTTTGCTGGATCCCTGGGGGTGGCTTTGAGTGTTCTCAAGCCTTGCCAGATTTCCAGTCTTTCTCTGCTTCCTGTGCCTGCTTGAAGATGTGATCATTTGCACAGATTTCTGCTCAGGCCACCTTGGCCACTTTGTTTCCCCCACCACTGTGAACTCTAGCCCTCTGAAATCCTAAGCCACACAGGAGGAGCCGCTGCTAGAGAGTAAATAGAAGACTGGACAGAAGGCTATCTAAGACAGATTAGGAGGCATTTGACTGCAGTGTACAGGCCCAATCTAAACTGCTGTCTCCCTGCAAACACATAAACTAGAATGTTTTTTTCATTGAAAAAGACTAATGTTCAGTAAAAAGATACTTTTGAGGTATATAAATATTGTTTCAATATTGTGTCCATAAATAAACATTTCAGTTTTGTCACAAAAAGTTTTATATTTGTCTAATATTAAATAAATACATGATACCTATTATTTTGCTTCTTGTCACACAATACTAAAAATATTTACTCTATGGATCTGAACAGAAGAAGAAAGTTAACAAAATCATGGTCAAAGAAACAATTCTTAAATTTTAGTGGGTATCAGAATTCCATGGAAGTCTTATTAAAATACAGATTGTTCTATTTTATCACAGACATTTTGATTCAGGAGGTCTGGGGTGTCACCTAAAAAGTATCCAGGTATTCCTGCTGTTGCTGGTTCAGAGACCAAATTTTGAGAAACACTATCCCAGGGGATTAGGAGTTTGCTTTAGCAACAGTTGCAAGTGGGATCTGTATTTGGAAGTCGCTGTCCTGGGGACACCCTGGGTATGGATAAAATCACCAGACAGCATGAGCAGGTAAGATAGAAGCCAAAGCTTAGAAGAAAAGACTTGGGAAACATCAACGTTATGAAGGTTTCAGCGTAATGGGACAGAGAGGGACAACCAGAAAAGATGAAGACACTCAAAGGATCAGGTAAGTTAAGGATGAGTGGTTCTTAAGTTTAACAGACAAGATAATTCAGAAAATTGAGTTTTGTTACTATAGTATAGAGATAAATGAAAAAAATTTAGAGGAAAAAATAAGCAGATAGTTTATAGCAGAGTTGGTTCAGATAAAAAGATACAAAAGGCTATAATTGCAGGCACCCTAAGACATAACTCAGTGGACAGAGAAAGTGTTTAATGATAGAGCTAATTGTGGGTGATGTACTGGAAGTGCTGGCTATTAAAGGTGGCAGCTTAACAGACCACCATGCGACTGCCAAGAAGTGCAACCAAAGTGGGGTGCTTTGTAAGGCCCTTCTGGACTCCCTCTGTGCCTGTCACAATCTTGGCATGATGTCCTCTGCTGATGAGGCAGGTGGAGCAAAAGAATTACTTGACTTACCACTTGCAATGTGTATTGTGAGCATGCTGTAACATTTCCCAAGAATCTCTTTAGAGTACGTGAGACTGGGAATTTCATCATTTCCTTTCTTCCATGGTTTAATCTGAAAACAACTGTCACTTTTCAATAATCTTTTCCCAAAAGATTTGTGCTTTTCAGGTCCCACTGTTTAGACTGCCTAGCACTAACCAGCAGCTCTAGGAAGCACTTTCTCTTTATACAAAGAAGTTGCTAAGTTAAATTAGTAGGTGCTCAAAAGAAGTCCAGAAACTCATATGAGACCAGAATACTCACTGGGAAGTTTCAGGACCAATTTGTCTTCTAGAAGAACACATTTTGTCTTCTAGAAGAATAAACTTTTGATTTGCAATGGGAATCTTTTTTCGAAAAATAGGTTTATAGGCTTTCCAAATGGGAGAAGTTTAAGCACGACTAATTTCATTGGGCACATTTTGCTCCTACAACAGCACCTTTCATATAAACATTGCTTACACATTGGAAAAATTATGGAGACCACAAAAATAAAAGTCAATGAAAAGTACACAAAAAATACTACAAAAAAATTGGAGCAAAACCACTGTGCAACATCAAATATTACAGTTGTAGAGCACTGAGTACTGTATGTCTATATATTATATTTTACTTTGCTGGGTAATATACATATATAGCATTTAAAATATGACATCTGTAAAGATTATCATCTATATTTACTTCTATTAATTTCATAACAGAAGTTACCTATCTAATGTCCATCACTACTAATTACAACCATTGTTAAGCAGAATCATTTAATGAAGCCTTATCATGAAACAAATTTTACATGTATTATTATAATTATTATTTCAACACTCTCTTCGATAAATACAATTAGTGCTTTTGGCTGAACAAAGCCATAAACAAAAAAAGAAAATCTCACATTATTTATTTACTATGATGGTATTGAAATATTCTTTAGCATTTTTGTACCTGATGATTCATTGATCTCCATGGGTTGGGACATTTTTCCTATATACTTTATTCTTCCGAAATGGAATGTATACTTTCTTCCTAACAAAGTGATGCAAATGAAGAGGGCTTTTGCATAAGACAAGGTTTTTCAAAAGTATTTTTCTTTTTTTTTTTTACTATTTTGGGTGATTTCATCATTTGAAAGTATTTTTCTTTTACTTTAGACAATCTTGGATTGTAGCAACACTTGTTTTTAGCAGACTTTATGTACAATGTATTGTCAAGGATGTTTAAATAAACATGTACTCTATGTGTAGATAATCTGCCTGTAGATATTCTATATATTTTTTTTAATTTTTTAATTTAATTTTATTTATTTCTGTATGTGTATGAATGTACTGTCTGCATGCACGTTTGTGCACCGTGTCGTGCAATGCCACGGAGGTCAGAAGAGGGTCTCAGATTCCCCTGGAACTGGAGTTCTCCTGGAATTGGAGTTTCAGACGGTTTTCGGCCGCCCTGTGGGTGCTGGGGATCGAACCCGGTATATTTTAAGAAGCCTAACAAAAGATGCATTTTGTGGAAACCATTGTTTTAAGATTGTTATTATTGTCTTATACGGATCTTACAGGGAAATGTTAAAATAGCAAACATATTTGATTTTCATTGTTTTAACTGTGTTTGTTAAATTGATTTAGACCTTCCATAATGATTATTGCTAGTGTTTGGAGACTTTGAAAGAGTAGAGCTAACATAATAATTAATTTTACAGGAGAATTGTCAAGGAGTTTAACAAGACTTGAAGAACATTTACAGTTCAGCTTGAAATAGAGAAAGCATCATCAGGTTTATGATGTAGTTTCAACAAATATTTTACTTTAATTAAAATTCAAGGATTTAAATTCCAAATGCTTAAATACTACTCATGCACTCCTTTTCTATATATATAAAAAAAAACAAGAAAACAACAGCAACAAAAAACCATTTTTTTAAAAAATCTAAACTACAATGACTACCTCTTTACTAAGGAGTATTTTCTTTTTTTTTTTTCAAGGTAGATAAAAAGGAAACAAATTTGCTATTCAATCTTGTCCTTCTGGTACTGAGAGTTAAGGGAAAAAAATGGAAAATCTTCAAAAATTATTTAGTTGTAAACAACCCAACTCCACGTTTGAAACATACGGCTATTATTTCTTCACCATTAATTACAGACATATTCATCTTTCTTTTGTGAAGTCTGAAGTTTGTTGTTATTATTGTTAGATGAGTTACATTCGAACTCCAACAACAAAAATAAGAGGAAGTCAACATTGAAATTCATCTCACAGTCCAGAATTTACTTAACGGCCAGCCTGTGCATTGTGATAAACAGAATGATGATCCTGCAACATGTCTTAACCATGGTTTGCTTTAATTAACGCTGGCTTGTTTGTTGAAAAGATGATTAATATGCCAATGAAAATTGCATAATTGAATACCACAACACTGGCACAATCAGAAATACACATGCAGTTTTTTTTACTAACATTTATTATTATTATTATTGTGCTTCTTAAATGTACTCTTCTCAATATGAAAGGATGCAGTCTTTGACCAAGAGGTGAAAGGGAACAGGGCTAAGGCAGAATACTCCATGAGAAAGAGTAAAATACAAGGTGGCATAATCAGAACGAAGCAGGCCTTCAGTCAAATGGTCTCAGAATTTCAAAATGCAGACAACTTCCAAATAAGGACAAGTGCCAGCCCAGAACCAAAGAGGGGTTATTCTGGGTGAGGGCAGGGAAATGATAAGAAAATGTCTCTAAACCACAAGAAATTTTCATGTGTTCATGAATGGTGACTTAGGGCTTATAGACCTTTTGACATTCTAAATATATCACTTTATTCTAATACTGCAATTTTAGTTGTGTGTCAAAATATGATTTTTGAAACCCTATTTCTTGGCTTTTTATAGATCAGAAAATTCTCTCAGTAAATAACCTTAAGAAATATATGCATCTTTACCTATCTTTTCATAGGAACTTTTCATTTCACTTTTATTTTATCCACTTAAGCAAGTGCATTTCCCCCTGCTAGGTCCATTGGTTTGGCTAAATATTCTGTATTTAGCATTAGAATATAAGTGAGAAAGTATATTGGCCTTCAAGCTGTTCACATTAGGCATCTTTTTAAATGCTATAGAAAAGGTTGGGTTCTGTCTTCAGAATTAGTTCTGTATGACTTGTTTGAGAGGGAAATTGATAATCAAGGAGATATGTGTGCAAGATGTAGGCACACACAGCTAATCAAACACGTAAAGGTTCTGGTCTCACTACTAGTCCCCTCCACCACCACCAAAAAAAAAATATTGAGCACCTCCTGAAGTGCTTCAGTGGTTCTTAATTGCCACTGACAAAGAAATAATACATACAGTGATTCTCTATGAGGAGAATTGTTGCGCTGCCAAAAGTCTATAGAAATGATAACAGGGTAGGCATGGTGCTACATGTCTTTAATCCCAGCACTCGGGAGGCAGAGGCAGGCCAGCCTGGTTTACATAGTGAATTCCAGGCCACCAGGGGCTGCTGGGAGACCCTGTCTCAAAAAGCCAAAAAAAAATCCCCACTATTTCACTAAAAGGGAATTCAAACTGTAAAAGAAGAGACATTTAATAAACATTTGAAGTTGCTAGCAAGTCTTATTCTTTAATATTCTACTTTTAAGAGCTATACAAAAACCAGATGAGATAATTAGTTGTTAGTATCCTTTGTAAAACTTCTTTAGATGTTTGGCTTACACTGAACACATCTGTAAAAATGTGACTCTGGAATGGCAAGCTTGATGACTCTGCAGTAAGAGTGAGGCGTGGTGGCGTTCGCCTTTAATCCCAGCACTTGGGAGGCAGAGGTAGGCGGATCACTGAGTTCAAGGGCAGCCTGGTCTACATAGTGAGTTCCAGGAGAGCTGGGACTAAAGGGAGATTAAAAAAAAAAAAAAAAACAAAGAAAAGAAAGAGGGGCTGGAGAGAGGTAGCCTAGCGGCTAAGAGCTCCGACTGCTCTTGCAGAGGGCCCGGGTTTGATCCCCAGCACCCACATGGTGGCTGAGAACCTTCTGTAACTCCAATTCCAGAACTCCAGTTCCAGGGGAATCCGAGACCCTCTTCTGACCTCCGTGGCATTGCACGACACGGGTGCACAAACCTACATGCAGACAGTACATTCATACACATACAAAAATAAGTAAAATTTTAAAAAAAAGAAAGAAAACCTTTTGTTATCATAACTAATAATAAAGTTCTTAGGATGCATTATTTAGCGAGTTTCTCCTTACTACAGAATAGTCACCATAGAATTCAGTCCCAACAATTGGAGCTGGAACCCCAGGCCCCACGTTCATGCTCTGCATTCTGCTAGCTTCTGTCCTCTTCACTCTAGACTCGTTTTCAGTACCTTATAAAATGGGACCTCGTGGCATTATATCGTAGTGGGTAAATTACATGAGAAACAAGCGTTTCTCTTCAGATAATGTATGAATCTTGCAGACAACTCATACCCTAATGCTAAAGTGATATTGAAACACTTTTAAAAAGTGAGAAATATGGCTTCAAATGGAGAATGAAGTTTACAGCAGCCCATAGTACACAGGGAAGGGAAAGCCTTTCTTAAGAGACAACGTGTGCCGGGCGTGGTGGCGCATGCCTTTAATCCTAGCACTTGGGAGGCAGAGGCAGGCGGACTTTGTGAGTTCAAGGCCCACCATGGGTCTACAGAGTTGAGTTTCCGGACAGCGGGGCACAGGGACCCGTCTCAAAAATACAAAAAAAAAAAAAAAAAAAAAAAAGAGAAGTTGGGAAATGAGCAAGGATACACACAGTTCTGTAAAGTCCTGCTTCTCACATCCTCTCTGCTCCTCCAATTCTCTGCTTGAGATGAGTTTCCTAGCCTCTCAGTCTATGTTACTTCCACTGTGAAATAGCTACCCTGAAGCTCCAAATATGGAAGAACTCTTTTAATCCCATTATTTGCCCCTATGTATCTTCCTAACATCAGCATCCCTGTTTTTCAGTAAGGTACATGATTACCTAAAATAAATACAAATTTTCGAACCTCCACAGCAGATAAAAGGCAAAGGAGAAGCATAGTTCACTACTGTCTCCTTTCTCTCCTTCCTGTTGGCTGGAAGTAGAAGTGATGACGGGGGTCTGAGCTGCCATTGTGGCCTTGAGATGGCAATGCAAGGTTGGTGGGACAACAAACAAACAAAATAAACTTGGATGCCCCACAAGCATGGATTGCTCATGCTCAGGTCCATAAAAACCAAAAGGGGAAAATTTTTTCTTCTGTAAGCCATTTTTATTTGAAGATTTTTTTTGAGCCTGAAACAAAGAACAAAAGTTTACAGGTAATCCAAATGGGAATGGTAGATGTTGGTGGATTACAATGTATGCTTTAAAGTTCATCAACTGTAACAAATCTACCACCGTCATGTGGAGGATAGGAGTGGCTCTTGACTTGGGGATAGGAGGTATACAGAATGCTCAATTTTCCTGTGAATCTAAACTGATCCTAAATATATTTTTATATGTAATATGTATTTGTGGAGGTGCAGTATTTATTAATTGAATAAATCTTATTGCACTGATGAAATAAATTGAGAAAAGACACAAAGATTACTGCAAGGTACTTAAAAAGCCCTGGGCACATGTAGTTGATGATGGTTATGATAAAGGTAATGCTGGTAATAAACTTTTTTTATTTCTTCAAAATTTAATTTTAATTCCCACGGTTCCCTGAATTTCTACAATGAACTATCACTATCAAGTTCATTCTCACAAATGTTGTATTGCTGCTTTTTGCAAATGGCAGTGTTTTTGCTTCCAGTTAGTTCTTTAATTAATTAATTTATTTATTTTTATATTATGTAGTTTGATCATATTTAGATAATCTCCCCTATCTGCACTCCCCTTTCACTGCCACCCACCTGAGTGTAAAATACATACATATACATATACGTATACATATGTACATATGTATACCTACATATACCCCCTCCCCTGGGCCCACCATGCATCCTATCCCTGTTAAACACTCTCTTTCCCCATCCCAGCAGTCATCAATTGCCAAAAGTTTCTTAGGTTAGGTTGTGACTTCTTTTTTTTTAATGTAAATTGTTCTAGTTTATTGATTAACTTTTGAGTGTACTTGTGGAAATATTTTTATTATTATTAAACTTTTTCCATAGGTCACACATCTTTTCTCAATCAAATCTAGAGTCACTTCCCTTTCCATGTCCCGCACCCCACCTGAGTCCCTGAACTCTGCCATACATGTCCTGCATCTTTTTTTGAGTCTTTCCAGAGTTTTTTTTAGAGTTCTTTTGTTGTTGTTCTCTCTAACTTGTGTTGCTACCTACTTTTCCCTGTCTATGGTAGATTTTGTTTGACCTTGTATAGGACTTGTGCATGCTGTCACCATTGTTGAGAATTCATAGGAGTAAGTGATCAGCTACTTGGAAGATTCTGTTTCCTTGTGGTGATGCACCACCGCTGGCTCTTAGGATCTTTCTGCCTCCCTTTCTACAATGATCCCTGGGCCTTAAGAGGCAGAGGTTTGAAACAGGTGTTCTGTTCAAGGAAAGACAGTCTGTGGCCTCTTGTTCTTTGACCAATTGTACCAACCACTAACTTACTGTTTTAGAGAAACATAAAGCTTGCATTGCAAAAAGAAAGTTGTATATAATGAATAAATATGACCTAAATGTATTAAAAATTTTTTTGCTTAAAGTCAATGAGTAATGGAAAAAAAAAGGGTAACTGACAAGGGATTATTGAGTACTTCATTATGCACATAGATATACCCTAATTCTGACTACAGACTCTCAAACATTATGCACTTGATACTAGTATAATATAATTGGAATCCTAACTTTGATCACAACCATGTTAAGAATATCTCAGATAATTTAGTTTCCCATATAACTTACTTTCAAAGAAAAAAAATAATAGAAAGGCTAAAGTGAATCTCCAATCCAACTACCAAGTATCTTTCATATTTGAAGTAAATGAACTGGCATCTTATATATTTGTTGGTCTCTCGTGAGCCTTGTAATGACTGTTTGTACTTTCAAGTGTGAAATTTCTCCAGATTGTTATTTATCTACTCAATTCAGTTAAAAATATTCCTATGTGATATAACATCAATGATGAGTACGTGTAGTGTGTTTTCTGTGTAACATCATTTCATCTCTCCAAAGTTCTTAAAGAAAGAAAAAAGTCTGGATTTTCATTAAGAAAGATAGATCAGCATGGGCACACACGAGAGAGAGAGAGAGAGAGAGAGAGAGAGAGAGAGAGAGAGAGAGAGAGATTCTGGGTTCTGAGACAGGGTCTCCCTGTGGTTCCAGCTGTCCTAGAGCTCACTATGTAGACCAAGCTGGCCTGGAACTCACAAAGATCAGCCTGCCTCTTACTCCCTAGTGCTAGAAAGTTTTTATACAGTTTTACTGGTTGAGTTCAAAGTCAAAGTCCAGTCATTCCTCAAACATATTCAGAAACATTATATATCACATAACATGTAGCAAAACTGAAATATTAAAAGGAGACCACAGGTAAGGTGCTTACTAGGTAATAGACCCATACCATGAGTTTCAAGTGAGTTCTCAGAAGATTATTGAAGTTCAATTCTACAAGAGGGATTATGAGTCAAATGGAAAGAGAACTCAAAATCAGAAAGATCCATTTCTGAAGAAAAGTGTTTTTTCATCCCAGCTTTTGATGTGAGTCATTGAAAGCTCAGGTTATGCATCTTGTGTTATTGAACTTGCTCTAACATCAGGATCAGGCTGTGCTTAGTCAAGTAGATGGTATGCATAAGTCATGATTCATCAGTAATTCCTCATTTTCTTTATAAAAAGCAGCTTACACCATCCTCTCCTGAATTCCCTTGCCATCTCCTTGGCTAGATTCTCTTACCTTTGTCCTTCTTTACATGTACCTGCCTACTCTATAGTTTACAGTTTCTTACTCAATTTTCTTACCTCTTGTCATTGTTCTCAAAATCCTTCACAATGTCCCAAGACTCCTCTGCCTTTAAACGCTGGTTCTCTCCCTTCTTCTTAATCTCTATTTCTCCTGCCTTGTTTCAGTGCCTTATTTTATATGGATCAGGCCTATACTCCATCTCCATCCTTACCACATAGCTAAAATGGAAATATTCCCTACGGGCTCATCTGATTTTCTAATTCTCATTTTAAACAAATCTAGGTGTTGGAACTCGAGGAAGGATGTTGCCACCACCTATCTGCTAATGGTGGCACTCTATGCTTAGTTATCTTAGGTGTTTGTGGCTCTGTGTAGTCAAAAAGTAAATAATAGGCCACTCCGTGAAGCTAGATTCATCTATGTCTATGCTAAAGAAAACATGAAGGAAAGTGGTTTTTTTTTTTTCCCAAGGAAGCTTGTTGTCTTTTTAAAGTGGCTTAAAATTATTTTCATATATTCTTCCACAGTTAGAATTAGTCTATCAGGCTACCTTCAGCCAGGTTTAGTAACAGAATTAATGTTACCTCTCTCTCAAAATTCAAATCTATTTTGAAAAATAAGAAACCAACATAGCCAGGGCTAGTATTATTTTTAAGGCAGATGTAGATACAAGTATACAAACTAATTTGGTGAGATGTGTGATCAAACTACCACAGCTTCTATAGATGGAGTATCCATAAGATAGGCTCACAGTCCAAAACTTAAAAAAAAAAAAAAAACATACAGATGAATACAGGTTTTTTTTAGATCAACAATAACTCAAGAAAAACCTCCTGGGACCTTGTAACAGAAGGAATTAGCATGTGTCTGGCACCACTATTAAAGATATTTCACACAGTCCTGTTAAACACTCACAGTAAGTCCATAGTAGACATAATGATGTCATCTTACAGTTTGGAAAAGTGATTATAATTGGTTAAAAAGATGCAAATACATTTAAATTAAAAAGTAGAGACTGACAGACTTAGGAAAGAAGCTCAACTAAATGTTTATTAAGATGCATGAAGAAAGTTCATCTCTTTAAAATTTTTTTTATTAATTTTATTTATTTTTTGAATGTGTATGAATGTACTGTCTGCATGTAGGTTTGTGCACCCGTGTCGTGCAATGCCGCGGAGGTCAGAAGAAGGTCTCGGATTCCCCTGGAACTGGAGTTCTCCGGGAATTGGAGTTACAGACGGTTCTTAGCCGCCATGTGGGTGCTGGGGATCGAACCCGGGTCCTCTGCAAGAGCAGTCGGTGCTCTTAACCGCTAGGCCATCTTTAACATGAGCTCCAAGAGAAAATAATAGAGAGGTTGTAGAATAGCAATGTTTATAGGTTATTACTAAATTTACTTTCAAAACTTGATGAATTAAATGAATCATCATTTTTTGGAAAAAAATGATAGAAAAACAAAAGAGCCACAACTAACTGGGCATAGTGGCACAAGCTTTTAATCCCAGCACTCAGAAGGCAGAGGCAGGTGGATTTCTGTGAGCTCAAGGCCAGCCTGGTCTACATAGCAAGTTCCAGGCCAGCTGTGGATACAGGGATGCCTGGTCTTAAAAAGAAAAAGGAATACTGGCATTAAATATTTCAGTTGTTGCACAGATTACATTAAGTTACATCTCATTGTAAATGTTATGTAACATTCCCATATGAGTAAAATGGTTTGAAAAAGATAGACATGTTTGGTCTAAGTGTCTGTACAGAAGGTATAGAATTAGACCCAGAAAGGCACAATGTCTACATTCTCAAAATATACTAAAAGTCTTCCTAGTCAAAATTATGGATAAATAGATAATTAAAGAGCAGGAACATTTGGAAATACAAAACTGATGACTTAAAGAAAATGCATTCATAATATAATAAAATAGAACACCTGTCTTTCTCCTTTGTTGGTTTTCTTACAATTATGATAGATTCCACAGATTGATCTGAATTTATAATTATTTTATCTATATGAATATTTTGCTTCCATGCATTCAGTACCCATGGAGGCCAGAAGAGGGTATTAGATTCCTGGATCTGTAGTTACAGGTGGTTGTTAGCTTCCCAATGGGTGCTGGGAACCAAACTCAAGTGCTCTGCAGAGCAGCTGGTGCTCAAAACCTCTGAGCCATCTCTCTAACCTCAGTCTGAATTTTAAACATCAATCTAAAGACACCAAAATTGGATTTAAGTAAAATTAAACTAAGTATAAGAAAAAATAATGGGGTTAGAAAGATGGCTTAGAGGTTAAGAGCACTGGCTGTTCTTGCAGTGGACCTAGACTGGATTCCCAGCACCCACATGGTGGTTAACAAACATCTGTAACTCCAGTTCTAGAGGAATCCAACACCCTTTTCTGACCACTGTGGGCCTCTCGTGACACAGGTGCATTGCACTTACATACATGGAGAGAAAACACTTGTACACATAAAAGTAAATAAATTTATTTATTTTAAAAACAATAAGAAGAATCAGAACTTCATCATTATCAGCCCTGTTAAGAACATAAATCATGGTTTAAGATTTTATACTCCATAGGAGTGACATTAAAAAAGGGAAAGTTACAGTTTTCAGTCCAAACTATTCCCATATATTTGCAAATTAATACTGCTCGACTATTAAAAAAAAAAAAACAACCTGGTCTGGGCATGGTGGAACATGCCTTTAATCTCAGCACTCAGGAAGCAGAAGCAGGAGGATCTCTGTGAGTTCAAGGCTAGCCTGGTCTATATAGGAAGTTCCATGCCAGTTAGGGCTACAGGGAAACCCTGTCTAAAAACCAAAAACACAAGCAAACAAACATATAAACAAACAACAGTCTGAAGAACAAAGAACGCATTGAGCTCTCCTTGAGTTTTTCTTACTTATCATGAGGAAACCACTTTGTGGTCAAAACTGAAGAGAGATACTTCAGTTGAGTTCCAAGAACAGAGGTCCCATAGGTTCCTTCTGAACCAACAATTGAAAAGTGACCCGCCTCTCCAGGCAGTGCTTCTACTTCCCAGTTGATGGTCATATGAATGACTTTGGCCAGCATACAGAAAGGTGCTCATTCTCAAAGCAGACTCTTTGTGATTGTAGGGATGAGGCCTGGGAATCTATAGCTATCTGTGTCTTTGAGGTGCCTCCCAATTCTAAAACTCAGAATAACTTGGGTCTTAAAAATAAAATTAAATGTCATCCCTAAGGGGTCTGTCCCTACAAGACAGAAAACCTGCTTCCCACTACCAGGCAGGTTGCCATCGTGAAACAGGATGGTTGGGAAGGCCGCTACCTTAGCTATTCCTTGCCTGCCAGGGACACTCTCACCATTTCTGGGGTGAGTAGAATATAGTCATTTCTTCTGACATGGTTCATCTTATACGGAAAGCTAGATAAGTGGAAGCATGTTAAGACAACATCCAAGTAGCATTTTTACAGTACAGTCTGAATAGGAAGTTCAATATATATTATCATTCAATTGTCAAATTCGTTTCAACTGATATTTGTTATAGACGAGGCTATATTACCCTGGAGAAGTTAAAGCAATTATCCACAACCACAATGCAGGGGATGGGTGCTGGCCCTAGAGCTGGTGTGTGGGCTTCAGTTGCCTTGTTCAACACATTGTGAAATGGAAGATGTTCAATGAGGAAAACAGTGAAGTCAGCTGTGTTAAATATTCATTGTAGTTCTACACATTTGAATCATAGCTGCAGGTTGTATTTTTTTAATGAATGCATTCTTTATAGGTTCAAAATGAAGCACTCATCAATTATGTGGGTATAATGGAAAGTCCAATACCTCATACAAATGCATAAAGTACTTATGTTTGAGGGTGCTGGGTCCTTCCCTGCTTCCTTGATTATAAGACTTTCACAATGGGGAGGAGGGCTGTACCACACCTCATTTCCATTCCTCTGGATTTGTTACTATTTTGCACTCTTATGTCCTACCATGTCATCCTATCTCTTTCAACATTATCATTAAAAGCCATGTCTCACAGAATACTATTTAATTTTTCAAATGCTACTGCAGCCTTTAATTATCTGCACACAATTGTTATCATAATAAAATCAGATAATGGAGATCATTTCAATGTAGTTCAGTATCAAAAGGGAGTGAACCAGTTTCCCAAATTCTTGAGAACTCCACCATATATACTAGGTATGGAGACTCTTATTAGGGACCCGAAGTCCCCTAAGCCCCTCTGCTTCCCTATCCAAATTATTATTTGAGTATGCTAAATTTTACAATGGAGATTTTTCAGAACACAAAATTCAATAGGCTCTTTATCCAGTCAATAAATATTGATTTCTTATTATGAGTCACACACTATGCTGATCATTAAGGAAGCAGCACAGTCCCATCCCTCCCAATTCACTTCCTCAGTTGGACACCATGGAAAATTACCTCAGACAATGACATTAAGGACAGACAGTGCTATCAGAGTGGACATCTAAAAGGCTAAGCAGGGAGGGGTGATGATGCAATAATCAAATGGTTCAGGAGAAACATCAAGCTATATTACAAGGTTACAGTCATAAAGACAGACTGGTCCTGGCACAAAAACAGACCCATTGACCAATGGAACAAAATTGAAAATCCAAACTTGAGCTCATACAATTTCGGCCACTTCATATTTGACAAAGGGGCAAAAAAACCTCAATGGAGGAAGGATAGCCTCTTCAGCAAATGGCATTGGCAAAACTGGATCACCATTTGTAGAACAGAATTAAACCCCTACCTCTCACCCTGTAGAAAACTCAACTCCAAGTAGAGCAAAGATCTCAAAGTGAAACCAGAAACCCTGAAGGTGATAGGAGAAAAAGTTGGCAACAACCTACAAGACATAGGTGTAGGAAAAGACTTTCTAAATCAGACAGCAGCTGCACAGGAAATAAGGTCAACAGCTGACAAGTGGGACCTCATCAAACTCGAAAGCTTCTGTACAGCAAAAGAAACGATCAAGGAAGTGAAGAGAAAACCCAGAGAGTGGGAGGAAACCTTCACCAGTGACACATCAGATAGAGGATATATCCAGAATATATAAACCGTTAGGTCTGGGCTTCCCAGAATCCCAAGGCTCACAGATGCCCACTTCCTCCAGAGGCTTTCGATCTTCTGATGGCTTCCTCTGCACCTGAGGCCCCGGCCCATGGCTATAAGTGGGTGGGCCTCAGGTGCCATCTTGCCTCTGCCATGCTGCTCTGTTCTACCACGTGTCTGCAGGCAGCTCACGCTGGCAGTAAACTTTTACTTCCACATGGAAGTAAAACATGTTCCTGGTGTGACTTAAGCCTCATGTGCCTTTTTATCTGGGGGCTGGGTATGCGAGACCCTTTTTATAACCTAATATAAACTACTCGAAAAACAAATAAGAAAATAAATGACCCACTCAAAAGATGAAGTAAAGAGCTGAACAAAGAACACTGATGAGGAAGTAAAGATGGCTGAGAAACATCTTAAAAAGTGTTCAACATCATTAATAATTAAGGAAATGCAAATTAAACCACTCTAAGATATGCTGATGGGATTGTAAAGTCATACAACCACTGTGGGAAGCAGTGTGGAGAACCTTTAAAAGACTCAAAATGAGCCTACCACCTGACCCAGCCATACCACTTGTGGGTATATACCCAGAAGATGCATCCTACCACAAATATACATGCACATCTATGTTTATTGAAGCTCTCTTCATAATAGCCAAGAGCTAGAACCAACCCAAATGCCCCTCAACTGACCAGTGGATAACAAAAGTGTGATACATCTACACAGTGGAGTTCTATGCAGAGGTAAAAAAGATGACATCATGAACTTTGCAGGTAAATGGATGGAACTTGAAGCCATTATGCTAAGTGAAGTAACACGGTGCCCCCAAAACAAACAAGGAATAGTTTCCCTCATTTGTGGATGCTAGTACCAAATCCCCCAATTGAAAGAAAAGCTGAGCAATGTTATTGTTACACTTCTTTCTATCTGAAAGCAACTGTGATGTTATAATGTGAATATCTTAATGAGCCCTAGTATTAACTTACCACCTACTTTCAGGCATAGTAATTAATGTACATGGGTGGAAGGAATATATTCATATTTTAGAGTAATATAAAATTAAAAGAAAAAATTTGAACCCCTGAACATGATTAAAAAAAAGAAGGAATGTGTGGATGAAACTGATCAATGAATACCAAGTTAGGTACATACAGCGTGATGCTTCGGTGTACGATTGCACAGTAGGTTGAATATATATGTGACGTTAGATGCATTTCAAAAGCCTCAAAGAAAACAACTGTGTAATTTTGTTTAGAACTGTGGAATTTTTAATCACAAAGTAATTATATATGTTTAATGACCTAGACATGTTCAGCAGTTTTGTTTTAAACAATGTATACATGCATGAAACATCATGTGACCCTATTAATATGTACAACTTTATATTTGTATATGTCAGCCAAAATAAATTAAATAAAAAAGAACGATTAAAAGTCATAATTTTTGTGTAAAATATTAGCATGTCCCATTGTCGAAAATAAATATGTAAGACAAACACATTTGATGTGACTCTTAGGTATACAGCCATCAAAATCTTCCTTGAGGTGTTAGACAATATCAAGATCACCAATGCTGTTCCATGACGTTCTGAATCTTGAAATAAAGTTGCATGTATATTTATTTCGTGTGCCTCACTTGGACACTACTCTTTACATTAGTCATTTCAAGCCCCATTTTTGAAAAGTGCTGAATTAAAAAAAATTAATTCCAAATTTTAATGTTACACCTAAAAATTGTCTTGTAATAAAAGAAAGGAACTTCTAAATCAATAAGCAAACTTTTAAAACTTCTCTTAAAAGCTAACAATGTCGGGCTGGAGAGATGGCCTAGCGGTTAAGCGCACCGACTGCTCTTGCAGAGGACCCGGGTTCGATCCCCAGCACCCACATGGCGGCTGAGAACCGTGTTTAACTCCAGCTCCAGGGGAATCCGACGCCCTCTTCTGACCTCCGCGGCACTGCACGACACGGGTGCACAGACCTACACGCAGACAGTACACTCGTACACATACAAGAATAAATAAAAATTAAAATATTTATATTAAAAAAGCTAACAATGGCTAGATTTTATTTTGCTTTCCACTTCCACGAAAATCTAGCTTCTAATGACATATGGACAAAATACTAGAAATATTTTCAGATTCACATTGAAAATTGTCAAATGCGTATATGCAAAATTATCTTAAATCCAGGCCAGTTCCCTCAACTCTGATCTTTTTGGCACTTCCCCAAATTTTCTTTGGCCATACCATTTTAACTAGACACTGAATATTTCCTTAGCAGATCATAAGCCATAAGCAACTTGATCTCTGCCAGCAATCAATTTCCCATTAAATTTGCACTTTTAAGCAGCTTAGAATTGATGGTATTTATTTATGTTTGCAGAGAACCAAGAGAAAGCGCAAACGTGTTTCCTAATTTCTAGGTCACACATAACTTCAAACTACTCATTGGTCCAGGGTTGTAACAATCAGAAGCAGAGGACTTTACAAGGGGTTAGGGATTTTCCTAGGAAAGGTTGTCTCTGGGTTATAAAATTAGAGAGTAGGAAGAATTAAAATGATTATGCTCTAAAAATGACTTAGTAGAAGTGACAGGGTTGTTTTTAACCTAAATATTTTTTAAGTACCAAATTTGTCACTCTTCTAAGTTATATGTTACTAACTGTAAAATCTCTTTATTGCAGCCATAAAAGAAATGAAGTACTTTTAGCCAATGGTTTTCAATAAATCAGGAACTTTGTATTAAATCCACATTTTATTTGCTTATATGGACATTCTTTATTTTGACCGAATTGATATAAATAGCTGAATCCCAGAAGGAGGCAATTTCCCTGGGCATTGCTCTTTTCATGTGCTGCTGAGAACCGAGAAGACCCGAGAAGCCATAGGAAGAAAGAAAAAAGAAGCACAACAGTGAACACTGTTTATTATGCTTGGGTTGAGGGAAGCAGCATTTCACCCATGATGGGTATTTCTAGAGCCTCACACTCTCCCCTGATCACTGAGGTCCTTAGCTAATCATAAGATGGTTTTGATTGCCTTGATTTTAAATATTCATTTGTTAGGTTTTCAAATTCTTATGTAATTGCATATTAGCTAATGGATGCTAGTTAATGATCAGCTTTAAAATTAGATTATGAAAAGATAAATGATGTAAGTTTTCATAGACTTCCCTTTTTTTTTTAACTTTGGAAGGGGTTAAGGTTTTATGGCAGTTGTCTCTTGATCGTTTGTTAGATTACCAGTAAAAAGACAGGCAAGCAGATCAAAAACAGAAAATCATAGATCTTTTCTAATTTATTTCTTATTAGTATCTCAGTTAAAACATTAGTTATGATTTCAACTGTTGAAGATCTTTTATTTATGATGGATTTACACTCTTCCTGGGCATTGTCAAAATGAAAACTGAGAGCTGTCAAACTTTAAGCAACGTGACTTGATGACTGCCCCTTGTGGGACATTTTCCCTGGCCATACAGGAATTTTAAACAGACAAACAGAAAGACAAAGAGAGATAACTACAAAGACTCAAACCAAATACTAAGAGTAAAACCCCTAGACTTCGCACAGGAGCACATTCAGTAGTCAAGAAGCTGGCTTAGTCACTTCGTTAATGGACTATCAAGTATATCATTGTAATCCAATATAAATCAATTACGACTCAACCACTACAGTAGTAAAACTGCCATATGGCAGGGGAACCCGTGTGAGACCACAGAGCCCCATTTAAGTGCTTTGGAACTTTTCCAATATAAGCTGCAAACTGAACTATAAAGTCCATTACATCTTCTATCTATATTTAAAGTGTGTTTGGATGTTTGTGTATGTGTTATTTGTATGTGAATATACACTTAATCATGAAATAGTATATATTGTACATAGGCAATAAGTCATTAATACAGAGACCATTATTTGAGCATCAATATTTCTGGAGATTTCAGAATTTGGCAGATTATATACCTATAATTCCATTACCCTGTGGAGGTTCCTTTGCATATTTATAAATATATATATGTACATGTATCACCAAAGAAGACAAGAAATTGAAAGGGTGTGGAGGGGAAGGGGCATGGGAGGAATTAGGGGGATTCAGAGTGGTAAAAATAATGTAAAGCTGGGCATGGTGGCGCACACCTTTAATCCTAGCACTCTGGAGACAGAGGCAGGCAGACCTCTGTAAGTTCAAGGCCAGCCTGGTCTACAGAGTAAGTTCCAGGCCAGCTGGGGCTACAGGGAGACCCTGTCTCAAAAAAACAAACAAACAAAAATAATGTAAATACAATCTTTATTCTTGAAACAGTATCCCTGATCTGAAAGCATTTAAACACTGTCCTTGAGTCTCTTCAAGTCCTTTGTGTTATAGATGATTTTTTTTATTCTTAGTGTACCAGAATTAAAGCAATCCCAAATAACTACATATTTATTGAACATCTACTATACTATTGGTATTATGGTGGCCAGTGTTGGTAAAAAAAAAAAAAAACAAAAAAAAACAAAAAACAAACAAAAAAAACTAGTCAGCTAGTTAAGGAGATAAGACATAAGCATGTAAAACATTCCAAATAAGATCAAAAGCATCTACTTACAATGAGAGATAAAATAGCACAATGACATTTGATTAATTACCAAATAAATTGTAGGAAATACTGTTGTCACAGTGACTTCTCAGGAACAAGAAGGATCATAGAAAACCCTGAGGTAAATCTTTAAATGATGAAACAGTTTAGCAGAAGAGGAGAAAGGCATGTCCTAGGTGAATGGAAACCAAAAGACTAATAAATGCAAAATACAGGGAGTACCCAGAAGGCAAAAGACAGCTATTTTTCAAATTTAAATGGCTTCCAGTTGTAAAGAGTATCTTTCCTTAACTCCAAGACTAATGAGTTGATGGAATGAATTTGGTGATGTTGGTTGGAAATACAGTATTTTCTAAGAAAATCGTCAAGGATTGGTGGTGCTAAAAGAATTGATGGTCGCTTCAGATTCCATAGCCAGTTTTCACAGTATAAAGCAAATGAGATGGAGATTTACTCTGGTTATGTTGGAAATGTTACAATACTATTTCCATTCTATGAGAGCTGATTGGAACGCTGACTAACACCTACTTTTTCCCATAACATTTTTCGCATTAAATGTGAATCTATTGAAGCTCATTGGTCTCCACCTGAATTGACAGGTGTCTAATCTACAAGTTCTTGAAGATCACTGTTTATTCCATGTTTTGGCTTCTAAGATCTGGTTTATCTATGGTAGTGCTCAAGTAATCCAGTGACCCTGTGCTTGGAAACAAAAGTTTAGAAAATCAGTATCTTGCAAAATAACCCAAATGATTCTTTGGAGGAAATGTTGGCAATTTACTCTAAATGAATCAATGTAATCAATTGGAACACTGAGTTTAAAGGTGACTCTGGGAAAGTTATAATTAAGTAGAGGTTCTGTTGTAGTCAGAGCTGAAATTCAGGGCCTTAGTGGAGAAGAGCCAATACTAATGGAGAACTTGAAGAGGACACTTACCAGGCAAACTTTTTCTTAGAGAATATGGAACATGCTCTGCCTGCACACCACCTCCGGCTTCCCCATACACCCCAAAGCTGGGTCCCAAGTCTTTGAGAGAAACCTGTTAGTGCTTTATGTACGACTCTCATGATCCGTGTTGACATGCCCTTATTCTTCTGACCTCAGCATGTATGCTGTAGCATGCACATTCATATAAACATGTATAAACATACAGGCACATACACATATATATGTAATAGAAATTTACAAACAAGATACTTAGAAAGAAGGGGAATTTGAGACTTAGTAATAAAAAGGAAGGAGGTTATTAGGTCAGGGAGGGTAAGCTTCAGAGAGTAAGGACATATAAAACAAAAGGTTCATTACAAGATACCCGCACATAACAGAGAGGCCACCTTCTTTTAATCATAAGCAGTATAATTAATGTAAGAATGAACACTTTGAAATATCTGAGATCATACTGAGAGAATTAAAGCAGCATTAAAGCAGATTCACCTTGAAGTTGGCAAAACTTATTATGTAAGTGGGCAAAGATAATAGGGAAAAAATTCTCATCTCCTGGCTCCATGATCAAAGTGGTTACAGTACATCTAAGCTACAATGTTTCCAGATTGACATGCTCTGAAGAACATTCTCCCTCCTCCCCCACATTACTGCTTTCTCCATATGGGACAAGTGAGAGTCTGAATTTAGAAAGGTTTCTCCAGGTTGGAACTTTCCCATAAAAAGTAACTGCTCTGCCCCTAGCATTTAGTTGAGCATGGAGATGAAAAATGGTTAGTGGTTCCTAGTGGAGAGTGTTAGAACTAACTACTGGGAGACATTATAGGTTATTATGGGAATGGATACAAATTATCAATATCTTATTTGTAATAATTCCAATAATAAACAGTCATGTTATACTTTTCAGGTAGCTCCTATTGAGAGGATTACTTGAGATGTCACTTTTAAGTATCAACCATAGTGCCTAATATAGAGTAAATGCATAGTGCGACACATACAAGGTTTTTGTTTACAGTGATATAGTTACAGTGACTAGAAAGTATCTATTCCTTGGGGGCTGGAGAGATGGCTTAGCGGTTAAGAGTGCCAACCGCTCTTACAGAGGACTCGGCGTTCGATCCCCAGCACCCACATGGCGGCCGAGAACCGTCTGAAACTCCAATTCCAGGAGAACTCCAGTTCTAGGGGAATCCAACACCCTCTTCTGACCTCCGCGGCATTGCACGACACGGGTGCACAAACCTACATGCAGACAGTAATTCATACACATACAGAAATAAATAAGATAAAAAAAACATTAAAAAAAGAAAGTATCTATTCCAAATCACCATAGAAAAGCAATTGTAAGCAAGATAGATTCTCAGAGGTCCAAGTCATGGTGAGTTATGATGCTAAATCTAATATTGAAAATGAAGCCAGGATTCCTAAAGTTTCCTCAGTGAGGGCACAACAAAATGCATAGATGTTTGTTTCTCCATGGAGAAGTGAATTTCTGAGCAGTACAATACAGTATGAGAGGTCTGACACATGTGAAGGAGGACATTACTCCTGGGGTAGAGCTGCCTGTGAGGTGATAGCGTACGAGGACCACAGGAACAATGAGATAACCAAGGACAGGAAGGAAATCCACAAGGAAAGAGCAAAAAAAAAATAGAAGACAAAAGATCTTTGGGTAACTGTGGTAGGGAGTCCCCAGGGAATGTGAGATATGAGGTTAATGACAGAGCACTTGATAGTGGATCAGCTCGAGACCTTGAAACTGGAGGGAGTAAAGGCCTTTGAACCATTAAAGATAAAAAGGTAGCCATGGATGTCAGGGATCCCAACCAAGAGCAGTGAGAAGGGGATGAGTGAGTGATGGTAGGACCAAGATGGCAAGGTGGCAGTGAGGAAAATCAGAGACTTCCTTCAAGATTTTGAAGGTACCGATAAGTGAAAAATTTGCACCTCTGAGGCTGAGCCAATTTGTTTAAACCAAAACATGTTTGTCTTCACAGAAAACCCAATCACCTTTCTTTTCTTCATATATTCAGCTTACTTTTAAAACCCATTGAGTAAACACTACTTTTTAAAAAAATTGACAAGATAGTGATTCATGTAACAGATGAATGAAACTTAAAAGTGTGTAAGGAAAAGAAGCTCGACACTAAAAAGCTACTTGTGTTGAGTTTAAGTGAAAGTCCCACAGAGGCAGAAAGCATATCAGCTGTGGCTTTATTTGGAGACCACAGAAAGGACAGTAAGAGGAAGTTTTGAGGCAACAGGACTTTTCTGAAAGTGAACCATGCTGATGTCAACAAACTCTGTGAATCTGAACTAAAAAAAAAAGGCCTTGGCATGGCAACTATTTGGATTTTAAACAATGTTTACAATGGTGCAAATTTCACAAGGACAAATGCACTTGGCTACTGACCATAGCGTTCTTTCTAGCAGAATGCCTATCACATATAGAAATTCAGTGATATTTATTAACTCATCGACCTGAACATTTTACTATCAGTGGTCTTTGACATGTACAATGGAAAACAACAGAAAAAGTGGCTGAGTATTTGACTGCCTTAGGCCTGGGTGAGTGTGCTCTCTTTAACGAAGGACACACCAAGCAAACACTTCAGTATCCTCATTCCCACTTGACTGTGGGAAAGCTTGAGTGTCACAGACATAGAAAATTGTAGCCAAAATTTCTTAGACTGAAGAACATATTTATGAAATAAGTGACTAAAGGTCAGAGTTTTCCACCCAGTCTTTCCTATGATCTGTTTTTAATAGTTAAGGGTATTATACAATTCCCAAAGTAGTCCCCTGTCTACCCACATCTGCAGTATTTCTGGGAAGAAATAAATGTAACATTTCACTTGACTTTGGGTAAAGTTCACAACAGACATAGGAGTTACATTTCCATGAAGACCAGAAATTAAGGATGATCAGGCAAAATTTTAAATTAGTATGCAATTGAATACTGAGCAAAGGATTTACATCTAATTTTATCTAATAAAAATTTCAGAATTTTTGCATCATAATAAGCTCACATAGGCCATAAGTTTCTTATGCTTTTAGAACTGAAAATATCATCAAAATAAGAAATTAGGATGATTTTAAAGATTATTTCATCTTGAATTTTCACATGTGTGCACTAATGTATAAGTAGAATTATGCTATTTTAAATAAACATGTAAAAATTCAAAGTTATAATCTAAAGTAGCAACATTTCAGCATAGCTAATATGAGAAGTTGATGACCCTCTTCTGTGTTTTATAAAACTCTTATGTAGAACTACCTATAAAATAACAATGAAAAAATGTTTTGTGTCCATGCATATAAAAATTCACAATGAAGTAAAAATAAAATAATCAAATTATTTAATTGTTAAATATGTAATCATAGCTTTGGAGTATTATAGGTGTCTCAAACATAAAAGTGTGTGGGAAACTATAAAACTACCTAATAATTAGCTGGTAGCTTACACAAATTATCTTAATTTTTATTATTTATATGACTATCTTAAACTGTTTGGCAATATTCAATACATATTCATGAAACTAGTGTAATCTTATAATGTCTTATCATCTTCTCCAGTTCCATATTAATATGATTTTAGAGTAATGTTTTACTGAAAAATATTTACCACATATGAGAAAAGATATAAACGCTAACACATTTCCACCCCTATAAAATAGAAATTAGTTTGGCAAATGAATTGTAATCATATTAAACTGTGAATAATTAAATATAATGTCATTAAACCTTTACCTAAGAAAAGCAGTGAAGCTAAGGTCCTTACTAACCAGATGTAATGACTCACTGTCTTTAATAGTGGCTAGTTCATAGTGTATGGAAAAACACAACAGAGTTCTCATTTTCAGAATACTTTAGTTTTTCAGAATACTTTTACCTGAATGAATAGACAAATGTACTTCAATTATGAATTTTATCAAATTATTCTAACACAAAATTCAAACTTTGCCTAAAATGAGTTTTCCTTAAAAATTACCAACTTTAAGCTGGGCATGGTGGCTCATGCCTGTAATCCCAGCACTTGGGAGGCAGAGGCAGGCAGATCTCTGTGAGTTCAAGGCCAGCCTGGTCTACAGAGTGACTTCCAGGACAACTGGGGCTACAGGGAGACCCTGTCTCAAAAAGACCCCCCAAAATTACCAAATTTTCAAAAATGCCAATTTTTTGGTCAGACATTTAGATCAATATCTCATCTCCTAACATAGAGTTTGCCATTCTGCTATAAATACCTGCACCATAGTAAAAGATTTGTCTTAGTATCCTCCAAGTCATGTCACAGAAACTCCTGCAAATATTGGAAGTTCAACTTTACTATTCAAAGGCTTTTATAATTATATAGTTCAAATTACAAAAATATAGGAGTTTGATTTCTATGAATCTGTTTTTAACATGTGTTAGCTTTGACTTTTTAGCATGACACCATTACTTTTTAATTCACTGTATATAGTAAATGAAGGATGCAGCTCCAAGGTTTAAAAATTATGATGCTGTCTTTTCTTTATCATATGTACATATGTAGATAGTGATAGGTGTAGATAGATATAATTCTACATAGAATTTGTCTTAAAAATTTGGTTTGGCTTAATTTAAATGGCTTTGTTATATTAGAATGAATTTTGGTTGTTTTATAATTCTATGTGTTGTTGTCTGGGGACATTATAAAATCACACAACCACAAAGGTTTATTTGTACTTTCATTTTTTTTTCTTGATAAATATGGATTTTTTTGTCCTTTTGTAGGATGCATCTACTCAGTGAAAGTGAACATTTTCTCAAAGGGAAAAAAAATCAAGAATGACAGAAACATCAATTATTGAACTCTCCAAAGCCATTGATGAGGCAGCTCAGTGAATAACTTTGTACTCTCCTCCACAACAAAGGGTTAATGATAGTCTTATTTTCTGAGCAATTTCAAAGAAATTACACAGAGCCCCCTAAGTCTGTTTTCAGATGTGGCTCCAGAGGAAGCAATCCCCTCACAGGCTCTCTCCACCATCTTTCCTCCCTCACCATTGATGCTTTCAGTGTGCTTGGATGGTGACAGATCACAGACATTGTTTGCCCAGGCTGACCAATCTCTAAGGCGGGTTTCTTTTCCCTTCAAGATACTTCATGTTAACAGCTTGAGGGCCTTCAATCAGCAGTGCTTTGATCTCTGCTGGAACTGTAATTATTTAACATTGTTACATGGATTTCTATAATCCACCCCACCATTAAATCCCTTTTACACCCTCATCTTCTGAGGCCTAATCTATATCAGTACACCGAGTTTGTCTTCTACGCTGGTCTCATCGGGAGCCTGCATTCTCCCAGGTCTTGACTGATTGTATCCCTTCTCTCTTCCCCTTCTAATGAAATCACTTTCTTACAAATTGAAATCTGTAAAAATGTCAAATGCATTTTCCGTATTTTTAAGAGCTCACTATTGAATTCAGATCCATACAATCCACAATTTCTTACGCCTCCCTAATTCTATAGAATTCGTTGTCATAATGGAAGTTTTATTAAAATAATGATAAGCACACATTTGATTTTTTTTTCAAAAGAAACTTCTGTGGAAATATCCAAAAATAGAAAGTAGAAAACGAGGGCAGGAGGAGGAATTCAGTAACATTTTGTACTTTTCCATTTCTTCTCTGGAAGGTAAATTGAGCGTTTTTGAATGGGCCATAAAACTAAAAGATATAAAATCCACTGAGAAAAGAGATCTATGAAAACAATTGTTGAGAACCTCTTAAGAGGTCTGTGGAAGATAAATCCCAAAAGGGAAGAAGAGGAAAGAGAAAGAAGAAGGCAATTGTGAAAATCCATGAGGGCTTCTGAAAATCAAAGCCGAACTGTACAGAGAAGAGTGCTCTGGGGAGAGGCCCGAGTTTCACACTTTACTAATTCTGGCACATATAAACATCACAAAGCTCAGCACAACCAACTGATTTCAAAATGTCTCTCTTGCAATGTGCTGGTGGAGCTATATAGGTTCCAGGAGTATTTAAGCATAGAAGCTGAGAAGTTAATGCAGAATTCTGAGAAAGAAAGACAACACAGAATGTAGTCATTAGCAGAATAATTTTCTTTATAGAAAAAAAAACTTGAAAAAAATAACCTTTATTTTTCTATTTTAATTATTTTTATTTATTTATTTATTTGTGTGTGTGTTTGTGTGTGTGTGTTCTTGCTTGTGTGTGTGTGTGTGTGTGTGTGTGTGTTCCTGCTTGTCTGTATGTAGGTACCTGTGGAGGCCACAAGAGTGCTTTAGGGGCTGGAGAGATGGCCTAGCGGTTAAGAGCACCGACCGCTCTTGCAGAGGACCCGGGTTCAATCCCCAGCACCCACATGGCAGCCGAGAACCGTTTGAAACTCCAATTCCAGGAGAAGTCCAGTTCCAGGGGAATCTGATACCCTCTTCTGACCTCCGCAGCATTGCACGACACGAGTGCACAAGCTTGCATGCAGACAGTACATTCATACACATACAGAAATAAATAAAATTAATTTAAAAAAGAGTGCTTTAGAACCCCTGGACTAGAGTTATAGAGGTTGTTAGCCACTTGATGTAGGTGCTTGAAACCTAACTTGGGTTCTCTGCAAGATCTCAGCACGTACTATTAACTGCTGAGACATCTCCCCAGTCCCACAAAAATATATTTAAAAAATTCTTTTTAAAAAAATATTTTAAGTGCACCTGTGTTATGCAATGTCCACAAAGTTCAGAACAGGGTGTCAGATCCCTTGGAACTGGAGTTACAGACAGTTGTTAGCTGTCATGTCAGTGCTGGGAATCCAACCCAGGTCCTCTGCAAGAACTTCAATGCTCATAACCACTGAGCAATCTCTGCACCTCTCAAAATAATCATTTTTTTAATTCAAAAATTCCCTTCACTTCCCCTCATCACAAGGACTCCCAAGTCCTCCTGGGCAAAGTCAGCATTTTTCATTTTACTTACAAGTGAAAGCATAAGAGATCTGGTGAGAAATTAATCAGCTTTATCATTGTTGTGAACAAATACCTGACAGGAAGATTAAAGAAGAAAGTATACATTTCCTCATAGTTTCAAGAGTGTTCAATTCAGTCCATAAAAATTGTGTGATAGGGGCTGGAGAGATGGCCTAGTGCCTAAGAGCGCTGACTGCTCTTGCAGAGGACCAGGGTTCGATCCCCAGCATCCACATGGCAGCTGAGAACCGTCTTTAACTCCAGTTCCAGGGGAATCCAACCCCCTCTTCTGACCTCTGTGGCATTGCACAACACAGGTGCACAGACCTACATGCAGACAGTACATTCATACACATACAAAAATCAATAAAATTAAAAAAAATTTAAAAATTGTGTGATATAACTTTTTAACATACTTTATGATTTAAAAACTTAATGCAAAGACATTTTCAAATAAAGCTTAATTTATTTCTAGTAACTTTTAAGCAATTATTAACTGCCCATATTATATAATATTTTATTCTTTTGTATTCCTGTCCAAATTTCTTTTGACTACTTTAATATTTTCTCTTATTTTGTATTTCATCTTAAATCATCTCAAATCCATGATGGAATAAGCTGAGCTTAAGTAGCAGATACTTAAATTATTTTTAGGTAAAATATTGTAGTACTTCAAATTAATCTGAAATACTGGAGTTAAGTCAGTCTTAGTTTAATAAAGAAAACTATGACTAATTTTCTTGACAAAACAAATACAAATGGACTCAGTATTACTCTAGTATTCAATAGTTAAATAAATCAAATGGAAACCATACAAGATTGAAGGGAGATTTTAAACAGAAAAATATCTACAGATGAGAATGTCGGTGACAGTCATGATCACAACATGCTTACTCCAGGGACTTAGCATTTGTCCTGCTAGGCAGTCTCCTTACTACTTCACTAGTGAGCTATCCACTGGGCAGGTTTATAGAATGCCCATTTTGGAAATGAGAAAGTTAGTGAGCAATATGACTGAGTTATTCACTTTATTTATAGCAAATTTCCATAATAAGCCATTCTCAAATCTGTATAAACAGAAATTAGTTTAATAAAGTGACAGAAATATCAATGTAGGTAGAGAATGGCACTTTACAAACCACAGGCACTATAATAAAAACCACTGAATGTTTCACTTTAAAAGGGGTGGACTGGAAACAGGCATGGGACTCAATTCTATAATCCCAATGCTCAGAAGGCTGCGGCAAGAGGACATCTGTGAGTTCAAGACCAGGCTGGGGTCCATGGTGAGTTGAAGGCCAGCCTAGGCTACATAAAGGCTCTGTCTCAAAATAAAAACAAAACATAAAAACAAATCCAAAAGGTAAAAAATAAAGGCATTGTGATAGTTGGTGTCAACTTGACAGTGTCAGGAAACTGCTAGGAGACAGTCCCCCAGGTGAATCTGCATAGGATTGCATTAAGTGTGAACCTTGTGGGGGATTATCTTAAGTTAATTAGTGTGGGAAGGTCTGTTTTAACTGTGGGAGAGACCATTCCCTGGGCAAAGATCCTGGACCATATAAAATCGAGAGTGAGCTGAGCACTGGCGTTTATCACTCTGCTTTCTCAGTGTGGACCATTGTGATTGGCCGCTTCAAACTCACAGTGCCTGGCTTCCCTCCCATCACGGACTGGACCTCAAACTGGAGTCAAAACAACCCTTCCTTCCTCGAGTGGTTTTTGTCAGGTTATTTTTATCACGACAACAAAGACAACAAAGAGTGAAACTAAGATAGGGTGGAACAGTCACACAAACACACACACAAGCTAGACAGACATACCCTAGACAGACACACATACATATACACACACAAGTTAGACATACACTAGACAGACAGACAGACAGACAGACAGACAGACAGACACACACACACACACACACACACACACACACACACACATTCCCAAGATCTGGTCACACTGCCTATTTCAATGCCATGGTTAGGGGCTTTGTGACTTTTGCCAAGTGAATATCCGTGGCTCTCATTCTCAGCGTTCAAGATGGGAATGAGAGCACAAGAACGCTTAGAGGGAAAACACTGTGCATTTGTTTGCTGTTATATACTCCATGCCTTCAACAGACCTGGCATACAGTACACTCTCCATTAACATTCAGTATCACAGAGATGAATGGGAAAGAGAAAGCCACATTCTTTCCAGGGAGGAAGTGTTGCTGAGTACCAGAGCTTCATGACATCACTGATTCTAGATACTCCTCTACGAAAAAAAACAAAAACCAAAACAAAACAAAACAAAACATGCTCTAGGGATTCTGACTTACAATTTTTGCGCTTTGTCAGTCTTTTACTTGACTGATTTAGAAAGGGCAAAATGACTGTCTTTGAGCTAACTAGATGACATGCCTTTAATAACAGAAAATGCCCAAAGGGAATTAGAGATACTATTAACTTCTAGAACTTTTGAAACTATGTATTTCATGTATTTTTATAGCATTTAAATGTGATTTGTTTTTATTTTACTGTATTGAAATATCACATATCTACTTTTTCAATATTGTTTATCTTTAAAAATAAAGAATAAGGGAGATGGAGAGATGACTCAGCAGTTAGGAACACTGGCTGTTCTTGCGAAAGACGCGATTTGGTTTCCAGCACCCACATGGGGACTAACAACCGTCCTAACTCCAGTTCCAGGGGATCTGACTTCCTCTTCTGACCTCTGTGGGCATTGTGTGACTTACATATATGCAGGCAATACACTCGTAAATAAAATAACAAAAATAAAATAAAGAAAAAGTAAAACCCAGTAAGATGGGTTAGCAAACAGTCTTACTTTTAATTTTAAAGACATGTTAAAGTATTCAAAATATATTAATTATGAATAACTTGTATGGAAGGTTAGCCTACAGCTTCATGTGCTCCTAAAATAATTTGGATGTAGTTTTTAGAAAGAAAATAATATTTCATAAGAAATTAGTTTTTGTCCTATAATTATGGTTTTATATGAATGAATAATCTGGGCTCTTCAAAAACACCCTTAATCAATACATTCTTTCCAAAAATACACAACATCTGTTAGAATATGAATAACTGCTTTGGGAAAATCAGATCTACTTTTAAACTCAAATGAAAAGAAATAAATCATTAATTTAATAACAAAATGCTTAAAATGTGTTTTTCAAAATGAATAAAGTTCTTTTATAGACAGAGGGTTGTCGCCTTCTTTTCTTAGGACCTTGGTTCCTGTTTGCCTTATATTAGCTAATTAAAAAGGAACACTTACTTGACTTCTACTATAAGAAAATACTTTTATGAAGATTTGTTCTTCTCAGTTGTGATGTTAGAAATGGTAGGCATGGTTTTTAAGATATTTATTTCAGTTATTATCCTATTAACCAACTGTTGCTTTAATTGCATTACTTTAATTATTGTTCACAAGCTCAGTGCTCTCATTTTATTCAATTTACAGGATAATATAAATACACTGGAATGAAGAATATGGAAATATAGTATTATACACATATATTTGTTTATACATATATTATACATGTATATATCTATATATATGTATAATAGGAAACATCCCTAAATTCCAATGTTTAAGAAGCTCTTAGGCAGAAATAAGAAGTAATGAATAATTTTATCAAATGATACATATTTTCAACATAGTTCAAATATTTACCAAGAGTATCTGTTATCTAGTATTTGTTAGCTATATTTGATCCCATGTACTCATTTTTCTTTCTCTTGGAGATATCTTGTTCTAGCTAAAATCACAAAAATCTATGTGCCAAAAAAAAAAAATCTATATGCCACTAAACTTAAAGGAAAGTTATACATTACATCCTTGATATGTCTCCATGATTTAACCCAGGCATCACACCCACCTTCTCTGGGTTTCCTCTTTGGACATTCCTTATCTGTTTTCTTGGAGGACTCTTCTTTGTCCTCCCTTCCACTGGAACACTTCCATTGATTGTTGTTCTACTTGCACAAACTATATTCAAATGTTTCTATTTATTATTATTATTATTATTATTATTATTGTTATTATTATTTTGGTCTTTTCAAGACAGGGTCTCCCTGTAGCCCCAGCTGTCCTGGAACTCACTCTGTAGACCAGGCTGGCCTTGAACTCACAAAGATCCGCCTGCCTCTGCCTCCCGAGTGCTAGGATTAAAGGCGTGCGCCACCACGCCCAGCTTGTTATTATTATTATTGAGCTAAGACATGAAAGATCTAACAAAGCCCTATGAGTAGACTTTCTTTCAAGATTTTTAGGGTTTTCAAGCTAAGTCCTTACAGTCATTTCACCACACCTAATTTTCAGTGAGGTTTTTTTGTTTTTAATCAGGTCATTCATATATTAAAAAATAGTTTTCATATCAATGGTATGTTTCTTGAAGATATCTGAATTCATTTAGATGATAGTTAGTTAATTTAAAAAGTAGACCAATGCAGCAAGTATCAGTGGTAGCATACAGATGACTTTTCATATGCTTATTTTCTAATTCTGGAACTCTGTAATTGTTTTTTTTTTGGGGGGGGTGGATTAGTTTGGCTACCATGCTAAAGTACCCAAAAGTGGGTAGTTTAAATAATAGAATGCAGCCTCTGACACTTGCAAGTTTGATGTCCAAGAGCAAAGCATTTCGAGGATTAGTTCTTGCTAAAAGCTATGTACTATACATCCCTTTATCATCTGCTGCTCTACTAGCAACCTTTGGCATCAATCAGTTATTTCTAGAAGGACCACCTTCATCTCTACCTCCATCTTCATGTAATTGATTGATTGATTGATTCAGTGTGTGTGTGTGTACGTGTGTGTTTATATGCTTCTGCTAGTCTGTCCCCCTTATTTATTTTTATGTGTAGGTTTTGTGTGTTTGTGTGTGTGTGTGTTTTGTACAAGTTTACATATACCACATGTATGCTGTTGTGTGCAAGGCTAGTTGGCTTTGGATCTGATGGAAATATAGTTACAAGCAGTTGTGAGCAGCCAAATGTAGGTGCCAGGAGTCAAACCCAGGTTCTCCGCAAGAGCAGTTAGTAAACACTCTTACCACTGAGACATCTCTCCAGCCCACCCCACCCCCCTGTTTCCCTTATTACAAAGACATAGATCAGGTGAATTCTCTTTCTCTACTATGCCTCCACAAAAATTATTCATTTACATAACAATGCTTAATCTCTTAAAGACATCACATTCTGGGGTCTATAGGTTGAGACTTTGATACAGTGATTTTTCCAGATGAGAACTCAACTCATAGCTGCTTCAATGTACAAATTTTACAGATAGGCTAATAACTATGGTTCAGTTAAGGTAATTTCTACTGGAAAAATATATCTGGGAAGTTTACCATCAGGAAAGAATGCAGACTACTGATAAGAATTTGTTATCTTTTGAGAACTATGATAGAGCCATAGAATTAACACTGTATTTATTTTTCAACAATGTGTTTAAAGGAAAGGTTGTTGAAAAGAATGTTCTAAAGAACATTAATTTTGAATTCATCACCTTTTAATTTGAACTTTTCAATTAAAACTGTATAAGCAATTAAGTGTTTGCCAACTCTAAAATAAATTATCTAAATATTTTAAATTCCCATTTCCCATAACTACAGTATAAACTATGATAATTACTAAATGGTATATTTTATGTAGCTCTTTAAGATCTGAAGAAGTGTCCTCCTAACAGTGATCCCTAACCCTACATTTTCCTTTTTTTTTTAAAAAATTATACATGCCCTAATTCCATGTGCGAGTGAAGACCAAGAGACCTTTCTCAGGTGGCATTCTGTGTCACAGTCAGACTTTCATCTTTTAATCCGATATCCACTTAACTACACTACAGAAGCTTTATTTTACCCCCTCTTGTTTCATAAAGGGCTCAGAAGTCTGCAGCTAATTTTGACACTTTTGTTGTAATATTTTTCTCATTCCCTTTCCCCACATTTATTCTCTTCTCTCCCTTCCTTCCTTCCTTCCTTCCTTCCTTCCTTCCTTCCTTCCTTCCTTCCTTCCTTCCTTCCTTCCTTCCTTCCTTCCTTCCTTCCTTCCTTCCTTCCTTCCTCTCTCTCTCTCTCCCCCTCTCTCTCTCCTCCCTGCCTCATTTTCATATGGACACAAAGCTTTGGGATGAAATGATGGTTCATTACAGTGGTACAGAGCTCTTATCTTCATCCGGCAAGAGTCATTTCCTTCCAAAGATTGAAATGCAAATGTGAAAATTAATGATAACTGCATTATCTGATAGCACAGATAATACCAATTCACTGTCAGAGTAATACACAGTCATTCTACGATTTCCTCCCGCTTCTCACAATATTCTTCTTACTGTCAGACTATATCTATGGTTAACTATGTTTCATAGGTGTCTGTTAATTTACTTCAAATGGCATTTCCCAGATCTTATATCTACCACATTTTCCCAATCAAAAAGGAAACGAAATCAGAACTGTAATCTTCAAGCCCTTCTTTGGACTAATAAAAAGGTGGGGGGTTGGGAGAAAACTTGTATCATTAAGTGTATGCTTCTATGTCACAGTGGTTTTCTAGCTACCATTCCACTTTATGCAAAACAGGATCCAGCTTTTTTTTTTTTTTTTTTTTTTTTTTTTTTTCAAGGAAGAGTCTTCCCTTAGTCCAGCTGGCCTGGAGGCTGCCCTTGAACTCACAGAGACCCGCCTGCCTCTGCCTCCTGAGTGCTAGGATTAAAGGCGCTACCACACGTGGCTATCTTCTTAGATTCATTTCAGACACAAAGCAGAAGAACCCAGTCAACTGCATACCTTCAAAGTGCCAAATAACAGGATGTAACTTGGAACTTCCTGAATCATTGTTAGTCTCTGTGCAACAAGTACATACCTTAAACCTTACCCTTTAAATATATTTAAACTAAAATTATTTAGCTGAGTTATGTCTTCAATCACGTAGAGTAGAACAGCATAGACATAATCTTATGATGACTTTTTACAGAGCAAAATTAGTTCACTACACTAATGTTTAATGACTTCTACAGAAAGCACTGGAATGGCTACTGAGGCACAATTGTCAAAATGATAGTAAAATCTCATTAATAAGGTAATCTCATTAATAAGGTTATCATTATTATTAGCCTTGTTTTATTCATACTAAGGGCTTGGAGGAGTAATAGCTTGTTCTGAATCATGTAGTCCATTGTAGGATGGTCAAGCATGAAGTACACAGATAAAATGCTTTTGGTCTTCACCCTCATAACTTTAACCCATAACTTGTCTGTGATGGGTAGCGGAGAGTGTGGATATTTTATAATATATAATTTTAAAAGTTGTTCCCAACCAATTTCTTTTTATTCATACTGTCAATAGAGAACTGGCTATCTGGCTACATATTGACTGATATGACTCTATGTTTAATATATAGATATCATATTAATGTCAAAGAAGCTAAATTACTCAAAATGTTTATGGTACACTTCTGCATGAATACACACTATTTGGGGAGTCATATGTATTCACACATTTTGGTATGACCTAGATTCACTCAAAGTTATAATATAAAATGAAAAATTAATTATTCACTATTTACAAGTGTGAAAAAAAGCCATTTTTTTTTGGTCTGAACTCACAGAGATCTGCCTGCCTCTGCCTCCCAAGTGCTGGGATTAAAGGTGTGCACCACCATGCCTGGCTTTTTTAGTGCCCTGTTCTAACTCTAATCCAGACACCTGGAATCCTGAGTTGATCTAAGTAAGATTAGTTTCTACAGCTACTTTTTTCATAGAGATGATAATGGATTTATCAGCATTCACCTGAATTTTATCACTGAATTTCTAAATCCAAATATACAAATCATTACTCCAGACTGGCCTTGGAAACTAGTTCTGATGGTCTTAAAAGAAAGATGGAGATAGAAGCACTATTTTAAAAATGGACCAATACTTCAAGCATGGATTGGTTTGAGAGGACCAGGCAAAAGTCGATCACAGGGGTCAGTTCTAAGATGAAAATTGAAAAATGTCCACGTTCTCCTCCATGTGGCACTAGAGGCCCTATGCAAGAAGAAACTGCTTTCAAATATCATCTTCATAAAAATATCATTAAGTAGTTCTCATTATTCCCATTTCTGACATAAAGGAACTGAAGCTTATCTTTTAAAATGTCAACACTATGGGACTATAAATGCTATCAATGTAAGCACAAACACAGGCTGGTCTAAACTCAAATGTGTACCACTCTTAATTCTGTAGGGAAGTAAGCTCTACTTTCAAGTCTAAAGGAAGCTTAATTCTTGAATTAGTGACCAGGACATGATCAATTCAAGTAGTGAAATGGAATCAAGAAAGGGGAGTGTAGGCAACATCATCTATCACCTTTACACTGCTTCTTGGCACACTTTACAACTGTAACTGTACAATCAATGTACAACAAACCTGTATTGAATGGTTGTCTGTATAAGCATACTGGTTAAATGAAGAACCTATTACTGACAAAATACAAAACGTGAGGCTGATAAATAAGGAATACTTATTCTGAAAGAGGATAAATGATGTAAGAATAATACAGGCAAAATGAGATTAAAAGGTGGAAGTGTAAGGTGCAAGCAATACACAAAACAATTATCAGGCTAACTTTTTAAAAGCAAGGAATTATAATAAAATTCAAACTTATGTGTGAAATATTGCACTAATGAGGTAGCTATTTTGTTTTTCGTTTTTATTTTGGCCTTATGAATAATATTCATAAATCTTTCCAAACAAATATTTCATGTTACTTAAAGAATGCTTAGATAAAAGGGACAAACATTAAAACATTCAAGAATTTTACAGTCTAGATGTTTGCAAACACAAATTCCTCTGAATGTTTAGGCTCCACTCAGAATGGTTACAAAAGTGTGAATAGTTATGATTTCAGTCTGAATATACCTTTTCATTGAATATCAAATAAGGAAAAAACTTTTTTTAACAGGGAAGAATTTGCTTTCGATAAAAATAGAAACTCTCAGACAGGGGTTGATTCATTCTTGGACTAAGTCATTTCAATCAAACTCTTTAAAAATTAGATAAATCCTGATCCATCTTAAATGATGTTAGCACTATGCTTCAAATTCTTTAGATAATTTCTTCACCCCTGATTCTGTTCTATTTTTAGAGAAAACTGTCACTCTCAGGATCATTATCAAGATTGGGAGGAAGAGGTTTGAAACTAGGGGACCTTAAAATCACACCTGGCTCATTACTTCTTGTCTCATACAATAATATGTGGTAAACAAAAAACTAAATCCTTAGCACCATGAAGTTTATCCTTTGTGTATCAGATATACTAATAGACATTAAAAATGCTTGTCTTTGAGACCTGATAGTTCCAAAGCTTTATGAAAACATCACTGGCATTTTGTGAGTATGAACTGATTTCGTTTTGTAAAAAGTTGGTAACATTTTCTATGCTTTGTAAATGAAGAAAATAACCTTTTACAGAGCTCTCAGGTAGTTAGTAGGAAATTCAAAACTTGAACCCAAATCCAGACCTTAGATTTAGGTCAGAATCTATTGAGTTTGGAGCTATCATTTAGAAAATGTTCTTTTACACAAAGATGCAAAGTATCAATATACTTTTGTGGACAAAAATATTGCACACCAATACTGAAGCAATTAATATTTATGTAACAATTAAATTACAAAATGTTTTCTATGCTTTCTTAGGGTGCCCTGACTGAACAAAATTAAACAACCTTCTACCAGGAATATCCGAGATATCTGTTCCTTTCTTATGAGCTAAACTCATCATTTCACTGGGCTTAAAAGTAATAATACCTTCTTTTCTCCTAAGTTCCTATGGAGGAAAAATTGTGTTATACACCTTATAACACACAATGGGGAGGAGTTTTATAAGCATATGAGACATACATTCTCCCTTCAAAGTTTTGACATATTCACATATAGATCAAAATGAAGTAATATGTGCACCAAAGTTACCAAGTTAGAAAACATAGATCAAATCAAATACACAAGTTAATTTAACAATGATATCAAAAACTTGCTTGAATGGCAGGCATCATTTTGAACTCAGCGACTCCAACTTCTTTTATTTGTTGCAAAGGATATGCTTTATTGCTGTAATATCTGCCTTTAAAAGATGGTATTGTATATGCCTCCTGTGTTCAGCAGCATACTATCCCCTCACTTTCTTCTTACTCCCACAAAACTGAGAAAGCTGTAGCACAAAGAAGATTGTCTACCCCTACAAATTTGCCCATAATACAGGCATGCCAGAATGTAATGGTTTACAAGAAGACACACCTAAAATCCCATCCAGTCTAATTCGAAAAGCAAAATCACTTCTGAACACATACATATTTAATTATAATAATTAAAGAACTATAAAAGATTTCTTTTACTCATTTCAAGTGGTATAGAAATCTCATTGGAAAATTGAGGGATTTTTTAGAATTTTTTTTTTCTAATTTTCATTCGTCCTCAGAAAGAATCCACAATAAAAATGAAAATATCGTAAGTCTGCATTTTTTCTACACTCTCTTTAAATGTAGTTCTATGGTATTTAAAGTACAATACATTTGGATCCAGAATCTTGTATGGCATTATACTATAATGTGCAGAATACAAACATTTGTGTATATCATGAATTACATTAGAAATGACATCATAATAATCAGATAAACTGTATCTTCATTTTTGTTTGCATTATATTTTCCAGCGGCTGGTTTCAGAAAATTACCACCAGAGTTCTTCTCTTCCTCATGCACAGTAGAGAGTAATTTGCAAAGTCATGCAAGGATGGAAATGTGATTGAAATATAGGGATCTTCCTTAATGAAAAATACTACTGCTTTGGAAATTATGGCTGAAACCATTTCAAAGTTCTCATATCTTTAGAGCCTATGACAAAATGATCTCCATTTATAAATATAACATCAATTGTAAATTACTTAGCAATAAACAGAAAGGTCATTTCTTACAGAGTTCTTATAATCAGCATATATTTATATAAAATTATATTAATATTGGGCTTTGATTATTGTTTTTGATTTTTCCCCTGATATGAATAAACGCCAGGCCCTTTAAGTGCAAGTTTCATTTTAATCATTAAGGTAAAAAACTTGCCAGAACATTGCATCAAAGGGGGAAATCTTTTAATAGGGTCCAAATTTCTAAGTAGATATTGGAGTTTCACTTTGACTTACAACAGTACTAAACTGAATATGACAATTCTTTGAAGTATTACTGTTGCTGACTTATTATTCATAAGCTTTCAAATTGTGTTCAGTTTGAATTTGGATGCAGCTAAAAGATACCTTGCTGAAAGAATAAGTAGAATTGACTAATTTTATGAAAGAATAAGAGAAGAAAATATAGACACTTCAGGCAGAGGGTAACACTTTAGTTTTAAAGTTTATTTAACAAATAGGTTAAAATTGTGTTTAAATAAAGATGTGTTCTCAAATCACCATATAGTAAGCATGCACAAAATATTTAAATTTTAAAATAACAAAAATGTGAATTTCTGATTAAAGTAAAAATGGGCTGAATGTTTCATTTTCTGTCCTACCTGGACCATCCCAGTCATCTGTTTCAACGCCAGCCTGCCCTGGTTTCTCTGAATGTGTGTCCCCATCTGATTCTGTTTGTTCCTGTATACCTTCATCATCACCTGAAATATACCAAGAAAGAGAGAAAAAAATTAATGACCAAAGTCATCTGATATTTAAGTCCTTTTTAAGTCAATTTCTAATCAGAGATTCTTTCCATTTGTACTAGCAAATGGCCACAAGTAATCAATTATATATATATATATCTATAGTATATATCTATCTATCGGCTTAAAAATAAAGTCATTAGCTGCCAAATAAATTAACTACTATAAATAATAAAAGACATTTCCATGCACATCTTAATTTGGAACTATTCTTTTATATAAGAGAAACAAGTAGCAATGCATAGCTTTTATAATACTTTGAATACACAAAAATAAGGAGTTTAGTAGTTTAGTTGCAAATTATAATTTTATAAATGCAGGTGTGCTGGATAGCTTTAGTGTCAACTTGACACAGCTGGGTTGAGGGAGCCTCAATTGGGGAATTGGCTCCATTGGATTGGCCTGTGGCCACATCTGTGGGGTATTGTCTTGATGGTTGAGCAGTGTGGGAGGGCCCAGCCCACAATGAGTAGTGCCACCCTGGGCAGGTGGTTGTTGTGTACCTTATAAGAGGGCAGGCTGGGCATGAGCCAGGGGAGCAAGCCAGTGAACGGCATTCCTCCATGGCCTGTGCCTCAGCTCCTGCCTCTGGGCTCCTGCCCCGAGTTCCTACCTTGGGCTCCCTGAGTGATGAACTGTGACCCAGGAGATGTAAGCTGAATAAACCCTTTCCTCCCCAAGTTGGTGTCGGTCAAAGTGTTTTGTCACAGCAATGGTAGACAAACTAGGACAGCAGGATACAGTAAAACAATTAAACAAATATTTTTAAAAGCACTATTATTTTTATTTATGTGGATATGTCTGTGTCTGTGTGAATGGATAGCAAGTCTTAAGGTGGTGCCCTTGGAGGCCAGAGAGGCCTTCAGATCCCATAGAGCTGGGGTTGGGGCATTTGTGAGCTACCTTATCTGAGTTCTGGAAATTCAACTCAGATCCTTTGGAAGAATTGCAAGTACACTTGACTACTGAGCCATCACTCCAGGCAATTCAATAAATACTTAGTGAGATGTATTTCTGGTTGTGTTGGGCTTAGATTATTTGGAGCATGTTTATTCTTTCTCAGTTTTATGCTTCTAAAACACTGTTAATTTTCCTTAAAAAAGGGATAAAAGCCAAAATTAAATGATTATCATGTGAGACTGAACTTGTGACTCAACACTTCACAATAGAGGAAGCTATAACATTATATTGAGCTTGGACCAGTGTGTTTATTTTGTTCCCCTCATTTTCAATTTTTATTTATATTTCTTTTTTATGTGTATGAGTGTTTTTTTGTTTTTTGTTTTTTGTTTTTTGTTTTTCTTTTGGTCTTTTTGAGACAGGGTCTCCCTGTAGCCCCAGCTGTCCTGGAATTTGCTCTGTAGACCAGGCTGGCCTTGAACTCACAAAGATCCACCTGCCTCTGCCTCCCAAGTTCTAGGATTAAAGGCATGTGCCACCATGCCCGGCTAACAATATATTTTGAACAGGACTTAAGTTACAGTGAGAGAGAAAATATTAACCACATTTTAAAGTAAAAGATCTAAATGTTAATTTCTTCATTTTAAATAATATACAAAGTATATACCATATCAAAAGGAGGTAATACATTTTATCATGTGCCTATTTACGAATGTTGATAAAACATATCTAATCTAACTATTGTTAATAATGGATTTCAAAAACACAATACCAAGAAATGCAAAGACAGAAACAAAAATAATACTAAAATCAATGCAAATGCACTTAAACCCAGTGCTGTAAAAATTTAATATTAAATGGCTTTACCATTTGCATTCCTCTGACATATTCAGTGGTTATTTTCCACTTAATCACTCAGAATGTAAATGGTATTTGAATTTTTATATTAAATATAAAAATATATTAGATATTTTAATTATCAAAATAACACCTAAAACGCAAATGTATCAAGGAGATCATCACTATAGTTAACATTAATGTGATGTTAGTATGAGTTTTTTAAAGTATTCATGTTGGTTTGATAATGTCATTGAAAGCATTTTGATCATAGTCAGATGCCCTTCTCCATCCACATCTTTACTCCCTCCCACTCTCTCTGTCCTAGGTTATTATTACTTGCATTTTTTGAAGCCTATCATACCTAATCTGTGGTTCCCAAATGCTCTGGGGTGGGAGTCTATCTCTCTTGGAGTCTGGTCAACCTACCAGACAACTAAGGAAAACTGACTCTCCCTTTCCCAGCATCTGTCAACTGCCAATAGATTCTCAGCAAACTCATATACAGCAAAAGAATCATTTTAAGTCACTCTCATATTATTTCTATTTAGGAGAATGATAATATTAGGTTCTCCCCTATGGTTTGTGGCCTGTCTAGTCACAGATTCTTTGTCCTGATAACAGTGTCAGATATGGACTCCACCCTATGAAGGGGACCTTAAATCAATTAGAAGGAGGATGGTTGCTCCCATAATATCCCTGCTACTATTGCACCAGAGGGTATAATTTGTCAAGCCAGTTGTTACTGCAGCTTGCAGAATGCAGGGATATAAATGGGCATGGTAAGTTTAAGGAGATGAGGAATGGGAGGGAAGGGCAGAAAAGGGAGAAGAGTCAACACGAAAGGCCTTTTGAAAGGCCATGTGGAAACATATTATTCAGGCTTCTTTCATTATATATTATGCAGTATAAAAAGAGTTTAATGTAGTTACCCTATAACCGAGATTCAGCAGCCTAAATAGACTCCATAGGCTAGCAAATGAAAAGTCCAAAGCCAGAAATAAACTCCTTTACTTGTAATTACTGACTAGAAAGAGTCTACAGATCCTTCAACAGCACTGGCTACTGTCATTGCATTTGATTACCCACCAGGACAAGACTGTAAGAACCTATTGCTGGAGACACTACATGCATGAACTGCAGAACAAACGAGGAGAAATCAAACTGATCTTGAAGCCACATCTCTATTGACCAGTTTTTGTAGTACTAGAAAGTGCTGTGCATGTTATATAAAGAGAAAGGTAATGGCCAACCTTAACCAGATACTGTAAATTTTAAACTCTAATCTCCGTAGGTATTATATTTGTTTCTGTATGTAACTTCACAAAATGAATTATTTTTAGAAACTGGAATAAAATTAAGGGGAATGAGGAAACCCTGAAATCCATTCCTTTCAAAAAATGAACAAACACAAACACAGTTCTATTGAACTCATTTTCTTAAGCTCATTGCAACAGAGTTGCACTGGCTCTGGTGGGTCTTAAGGAATAAAACACATAATATGCATCATTGACGTCACATCTGGAACTGAAAGCTGTTTCGAAGTTGTGTATCCTTCAGTACAATTAGAATGAATAGTGATGAAATTTTGAAATTCTTTTCAGAAAATAGATCTGGAGCATCTACCATGTTAAGGTAACTGTGATAGGTACAGTAGTCTATGTAGAGAAAACAAGAGTCCATTACTAGAGTGCATAGCCAATTGAGAAGAGTAAATTGAGAGTATGAGACGAGGTTAAACTGCTGAAAGAAAGATATAAAGTCTCAGTAATAAGAGAATATTCCAAGTCTGTATTCCTCCTGTTGTTCATATCCAAGACCATGAAAATGTGTATCAATTATCATCTAGAGATCAATTATCCGTCTAGAGGTCAGACACATTCTGCTCTCATTTAAGGCTGGTTCTTAGCCTGTATAAACAAGTAGGCTCTTTGACCTGCAATACATTGCATACTGATAGCCTTGAACTAAGCAAGTACCTCTCAGTCTGCCTGCCAGCCTGCCTGCCCACTCTCTCCCCTCTTAGTTTCCTTCCACTTTCCCCCAAACAGACAATAGTTGGATTGATTAAACCCAAACTATTCCCATTATTCAATTTCGATATGATCCCTGCTCACGAGTAAGCGTTGAACTAATGTCATGTAGTTATAGCTGCTTTATATAACTAGAATCACAATAAGGTAGAGAATCTTAGTATCTCCTATGAGCTGGATCTTTCCATCTGCCCTTTCCTGCTGTGCTCAATGGCCTTTCTTCCCTGCTTTCTGCCCTGTGGAGTCTAGCTTCTGTGAGTTTGCTTATCTTCTGATTTCTGGCTGAGCTCAGCCAATGGAGACAACAATAGCAGATTAGAGGAACGGAGTGCAGAAGGAGAGAAAGGCCAGGTGCTTGTCCTTCAAAGGCCTCTTATTCCTTGATGGTCTCCAGCTGCTAGCAGAGGCTGCACTTCAGTTAGAGCTCCTGTTCTGTGTCCTCTCCTACCCCCAACCTCCTGTATCAGCATCCTCTCCAGTACCTCTTGAGACAGAAGTGCTGTTGTAAGCCCTGGGAAGATTCTCAGCCCTTGCAAGGGCCGAGACACTAAAACATTGGTTTTCGTTTGGTTGTTTGTTTTTGTTATTTTGTTTCGTTTTAATTGAAGACAATGTATTGGTCACTGAGAATAAGAAATTATGGTTATTTTTCAGAATTTCTAAAGTAGTGTGGGACAGAGTTAAAAAGGCAGAGGCTTGCAACCTGGGGTGATGAGAGATAGAAGCAGTTCACAGTGCTGCAGAAACACATGGATGTGACGACTGAAGCAAGCATGAACGCTTCCTGGGAAAAGAACCAGTAAAATAATATTTCAGAGGCAGGATCTCAGCTGACATTGACATCTGTAGGTTTCATACCCTGAAAATCCATGATTGGAAATAGCCGTCTCTCCAAAGTAGGCAACTTGAGAAATATTATCATAATTTACTTAATATTCTAGAAAATATGTATGATTGAAGTTGGCAGGAGTTTAAACTAGAAAGTATGATATTGCAAGAGTTGGTTTCAGAAGATGTTTGAAGATAATGTAGAAAAAGTTTGAGAAATATTTCTTTTTTTTAGCACATAATGTATTTCACAGTGTCATTGTCAAAGACATATATCATTGTACTTTGTTTTTAATTCACCTCCTGCTGCCCTGCCCAGCTCACTGGCCCCTTTCCTTTCCCCTACAAAATCCACCTTCTGTTTTATTTTTTATTGTTATTAAACTTTTTCCATAGGTCATGCATCATTTCTCAATGGAATCTAGAATCGCTTCCCTTTCCATGCCCCCCACCCCACCCCAGTCCCTGCACTCTGCCATACATGTCCTGCATCTTTTTCTGAGTCTTTCCAGAGTTTTTTTTTTCAGTTCTTTTGTTGTTGTTCTCTCCAACTTGTATTGCTACAATATACATATATACATATGTATATATACATATTTACATACATACACACACATATCATCACTTGAATTGGAGGATTCTTTTGTCCTAAAAGATGTCATGTTTTCCTTAAGGAGGTGCTCGAAGGTTCCTCCTTGGCAATCCCAAACAACTATCAATCCTGCACTTTTGCTCTACATTGGGGTCTTTCCCTCCCATGGTCCCCCAAATGAAGTGCATTAAGCATGCATCCTGTCTTGATCCCTCTGCACTGGCCTCCATGATACAGCCCAGATAGTCCAACAATGGCAGTCTATATTCTGACAAGGCTGACATCCCCATATTTCTAAAATGTGATAGCTAACAGAGTAAAGTTACTTCCTTGTTCACTACAAGGTAAACATAATCATTTTCATCTAGACTCTACAAGGAAAATAAAATGGCAGGAAGACTGCAAACATTGACAGGTATGCATTGTTGAAAATGTTAGTAAATTGTTCAAAATGAAAACATTATAATTTAATCTATATGGTTTAATTGAACTTATAATTTCAAATAATAAAGGACATTCACTAAATGTCACAACTGTAAATCAAAACTGTAAATCTTACATTTAATGTTTCCTAATACCTGGAGCAATACTAAATATTGATAATCCTGGTCATTTTAATTATCTTATTTGTTTCATTATATAGTACATATAACTTGAACTACTGAAAATAGATAGCTGGATATATAAAGAAACATTGTAAAAAACAAATGACACATAAAACAGGTCAAATGAATTTCATTTTATACCTATTTATGAACTGGAAAAACATGGACTCCACTGTTAAAAGTAAATCTGAGACAATAATAAAGTCTTAAATATTGTAGTGTTATGGCCTAGTTGTTTAATCATGTTTTCTAAACGAATTAACAGAAAACAAAAAGGACACTATAACATAGATATTCCATTGGAAATAATGCGGGCAGATATAGAAATCAAACTGGTTCAGCATTTGTCTTATATTCATTTCCATATCTCCTATCAGCCAATACTGAAATCATCTAGGTTAATAAAGTATACATCATGTCATCAAGCTCAGAGACTATGCTGAATCTGAACAGGGCCAGCACACCTCAATCATCACTCCTCACCACATACATTGCCAAATGCCTTAGTAACATTGGCTTTCAGCTCTGTCAGGTTAGTATCAGGATACTTCAGAAAAACAAACTAGAGGATGGAAATACAAGCTTACTAGACATGCTGTTAGAAAGCCTCAGAGAAAATATGTGATTCCAAGTTATTTATTTATTTATTTATTTATTTATTTATTTATTTGTTTATTTATTATTTTTATTTTTTGAGACAGGGTCTCCCTATAGTCCCAGCTGGCCTGGAACTCACTCTGTAGACCAGGCTGGCCTTGAACTCACAGAGCTCCGCCAGCCTCTGCCTCCCAAGGGCTATGATTAAAGGCGTGTGCACACCTGGCACTAAAGACGTTTCTTTTTCTTTTTTTTTTAAAGACAGTTCTTAGCTGCCATGTGGGTGCTGGGAATCGAACCCAGGTCCTCTGAAAGAGCAGTCGGTGCTCTTAACCACTGAGCCATTTCTCCAGCCCCATTATTCTGACTCCAAAGACCATACCTTGGATATACTCTTGGGGTAAAGGATGTAACTCAGAGTATGAAGCCCTGGATATGATCCTCAGCACCAGAGAGAACAAAGAATATTACAGACATCTACTACATGGCAAGCAACAAAGGTAGCATGGTATAAAAGGAGAGTCACTTCCTCCTTTTCATAGAAAGACCCCATCTCTTCACTGTGGTTCTCTATTAAGATGAAAGGTTTAATGGAATTATCTCTATAACCATTACTTTTTTGGTCTTTTTGAGACAGAGTCTCCCTGTAGCTCCAGTTGTCCTGGAACTCACTATGTAGACCAGGCTGGCCTTGAACTCACAGAGATCCACCTGCCTCTGCCTCCCAAGCGCTGGGATTAGTTTTTAAAGTTCCTTATTTTACTTGGTACTTAATAAAATCAACTACACATAGATGCCTGATCAATAATGATTGTTCAGTGACCAGTCATAAAATTAGATTTCTGTCTCACTCTTCTCAGCATAACCTACTGCAATATCATTACATTTGCTAATTAATTGCTTTCAGCACATTATTTCTATTTAATAACTAAAATATGTCACATTTTCAACTTTTGGTCCTTTCATCTTCTAACTTTATCTCAGGAAACTAGTTCTCATTTTTATGGTAATGTTTTCACCTAATTCATTTTTAATCTTTTTACTAATGAAAAATGAAATGATTAAAAATAATTTAATCAAATATGAAATCTCTGAAGTATTCTTAAGAAACACCATTTTTCACTCACAATAGAGACTTGCTCTTTTCCTTCCAATATTTTTTTTTCTCATTGAAAATTTATAAATAGAATTTTATTTTGCTATGAACTGAAGTCCAGCTTCTTCTTGATTTGAATGGAACTCACTTCATTGACTGACGTTTTCTGACTCCATTTTGATTCTCCTGTGTTTGAAATCAGCACTATGGAGCAGCTTAAGAACAAATGTCATGAATAATTGCTAGCCAGGATAATAATGACAAGTTTGCTAATACACTGCTCCAAAAGCTTCAGTGGTAGGCAGAGGGTAGGAAAGCGAAAGGGATGTCAAAAGAGAAGAGAGAGAGAAGCTAGGCAGGAATCTCACATTCTCTCATTTACTTTCTAAATTCTTTATTCACATATATTTGAATAGAAAGTTCAGTGTGATTTCAGCAAAGCACAAACATACTTAATGGGATAACTACTACATCTATCCTGAGAGTAATTCATAAAATAATGAAACAGAATAAATGCCAAGCAGTAACAAAAATCTATAACGTTTCTAAAATTATGACTATGGAGTTAATGGTTTTCCACTGCAAGATTAAACTCTTTTGTTGCTATTTTAAAAGATATGTGTGTTGAGAGCCCTTCTATTTTTCTTAGTCTAGTTTTCAGAATCAATGAAAGTCCTATGGGAGAAAATTGAAGGTGTTATTGAGCAATATAATGCATGACATAAATGACTTCGGGAAATGCACTGGAATATAGTCTTTGAAACACACGAAACAGCATCTTTAAATACCATATTAGGTATTGTTGGCAAGGTGGTTAAGGCAGTGGCTCTCCTTGCCAAGCAAAAATCATTTCAAAAATGCAAACAAACACCTTTTCATTGAAAGTTAAACACTGCTCTAAGAATTAAAGATTTGCCACATTCCGAGACAGTCACTTTCTCAGCACAAAACAGCAGCAGTGTCTGAAAGCAGCCATGCAAGCAGACAGCAATTCTCAAACCTGCTCTTTTAATCCATGTAGTTCCTGTCAATATTAACCTCTTATAGAAATTCTTGTACAATATAACTATTGAACTTTCTTGACTAGAAGTGTTACTGGAGCTGTTAGTCAACCCTATAATGTATTTCGCAATCAGCTAAATCATCAAAGTATTTTTTAACAATGAACAGTTCAGAAGTGACAGATCTACTTTCTTGTTCACACAACTGCTTATCAGAGAATAGATATCACATATGTTTTCCAGGTGCTTCCTATAGTTAGGATACCTTCACAGAAGCCGCTCCTGAAAGATAAGGTCATAAAAGAGATGAAAAATGTGTGAGCTTCATACACTTATGGTTTTATCATCAGACAAGATAGCTTTGGTTAAAGGACTGTAGGAGTCAAAAACAGAAAACTGCAGCTCACATTGAAGGGCGAGGACATTAAAGTTTAAGACTCAGTTTGTGCTTGTATTACTGAATAGCAATACGGTTTGGCTGGAAACACATGCTTAGTTATAGATTATTTAAGAAAAAATGTTAAGCAAGATTAATTCTGTATTGCCAAATTTTAGTCGTAGTTATGCACAGAGAAACAAAATAAAGCATGCAAATACCTCATTTATAGCAACAACTAATGGGGACTATAAACATTTCAAGTCTTTGAAAATAATAGTTCCATTGCATCTGTGGGTACCCATTATGGCAAATGACTTGGGTCTCCCTTTAATTTACTACATTTGTAAAACATAACATAATTATATCCAATATATAATTATTTAAAAATGATAGTCATCTCTTTTAAACTTACTTAGGTTTTCTAGACTTAATATTTTATTTTTTTGGAAATAGTCCTTTTCAGACCCTCAAATATGAAAAAATAGCAAAAAAACAGAATCTTTATTATCTGGTTATGCTTTAAAGACCCCAATGAGGAAATCCTGAAATAATTGATAGCAGCAGCCCAAAGGCAAGTATATTATTTTAAGAAGAAACTAAACATTATAGTCACTGTGTGACCACTCTAATTTGAAGTATTGTATTATAGCTGGCAAGGGAAATTTTTGAAAATAATAATCAAGGTAAATGTATTATTCGAAATTTACAATAAAAGTATTGATAACTTAGGAAGAAATAGCAGTGATTTATAGTCCTTGTAGAATATTGACAAATTTTTCCTGCTGTCAACATTATCTTTCAGGTAAAAAGCTTTCTTTCCAAGTTCAAGTTCACTGAGAAGCTCAAGCACAAAGGAAATTTCCACATGAGAAAAAAAAACAATTTCTAAGCATCACATTACTTAATCATTTTTATTCCGTATTACTTCTCTCAGTGAGCACCAAGCAAATATAAGAAGAAAAGAAATATTTTAAGGTCTATCTGAAATAAATGTATTTCAAAGTTTATATTTGAACAATAGCATTATCTTTCTTTCCTTCCACCATAACCAAAAGTATTATTGCAAACAACATCTTTCCACTCAGAAGATTCTACCAAATTATGACAAATTTATTCCCAAGAACATAAAATAATGCTTGAGGTCTGCAGATGAGGACGGATATTCCAGATGATAATCCACCTATTCACAGATCTTTGTTTTGCCACCATCTGATTGGGATTCCTTTAGTCAGCTGTCTTCAGTTTTCAAACTCAGCATTCAATTCAGAAAGTTCTCAACAAGAAAACCTAAAGCCTAATCTCACAATGACTGAAACTGTCTCTCCAACAAACCAACCCAATCTATAAGCACAATCCTACTAAATTGAGAAAGTGATAGTGTTAGACCACCACTTTTCATATATTCTCATGCTTTACCCTCTATTTTTTTTAATAAAAGGTAATAAGTAATGAATACAAGCATCCTTCTTGTAAAACCAATTTGCAAATAGCTATGCCCAAACTTATACAGCCCGAGGCTCCCATTGTCCAGCTGGAGGAGCTTATATGTACTATCATGTTGAGCAAATAAGAGTCCAGTCTCAGCTGGACGTGGTGGCGCACACCTTTAATCCTAGCACTTGGGAGGCAGAGGCAGGCGGATCTTTGTGAGTTCAAAGCCAGCCTGGTCTACAAAGTGAGTTCCAGGACAGCTGGGGCTACAGGGAGACCCTGTCTCAAAAAGACCAAAAAAAAAAAAAGAGTCCAGTCTCTNATCCTAGCACTTGGGAGGCAGAGGCAGGCGGATCTTTGTGAGTTCAAAGCCAGCCTGGTCTACAAAGTGAGTTCCAGGACAGCTGGGGCTACAGGGAGACCCTGTCTCAAAAAGACCAAGAAAAAAAAAAGAGTCCAGTCTCTTTTTTAACAAGGTAATTTAAACCATGGTAAATATCCTGATAATCTATGCAAGAATGTGGCTCAGAAGCAAACATGTATTACCACAGTCTCATCACTGCACTATATATACTCATGTATATGACTTTAAATATATACTGTTTTCATTTTATGTATATGACTGTATTGCCTGCAAATATGTAAGTGCACCCATGCTGTATAATGCTCAGGGAGGTCAGAAGAGAGGATCAGATCTCCTGGAACTGGAGTCAAAGACAGTCCTTAGCCCTAAGTAGGTGCTGGGAATCTAACCTGGGTCCTCTGCAAGAGCAGGTAATTCTTTTAACCACTGAACCATCTCTCCACTCCAATGTATATAAGACTTTTTAAGGCTACATTTTCAAACTGTGAAGCCTGAGTTAGAGTAAGTAAATAATACATATTCACAGACACAAATTACCAAAAACAAGGACTCTATATGAAGGGCCATTTATATACCACTAATTCCAGCACCACAATGGTAAGTGACTTTCAGAGATCAAAAACTGAGGATATGAAAACATTAATTAGGAGCCAGAGAGATATGCAGTAGTTTAGAGTGATTTCTATGCAATCCCGTGGAATGGAGATCAGATCCCAGCATAGGGTGCTCTGCATTTTATAAAGACTATACCTCCAGGCCCAAGGACGCATGCTGAAGTGAGTACACCTACACACATGTGAATATACATTCAAGTGCACATACATTTATACAGACACACACATCTATAAATAAATAAATAAAATTAATTTTTTGTTTGAAAAATGATGGATAACATATATTTCTCCTGATAAACATGGTTTATTTCTGTTGGCTGTTTAATGCAAGTACATTTTACGGTTCCGTTTTCTCTCTTATGACTTATGGAAAGCTCAGACTTACATTTATTTTATTTTAATTTATTTCACTTTTTATTTATTTATATGGCTGGGTGTGGATAGACACATTTTTAAGCACATGTATACCACAGTGTTCAAGTGTACGTCAGTGAGTCAGTCCCCTCCTTCTACCATGTCACTTCTGGGGATTATAGTCAGGTCTTCAGGCTTAGTGGGAAGAACCTTTACCCAATAAGTTTCCTAAATGACTCTTCAACTTCACTCAATACTTTAGCTCTTTGTACATTTATTCCCCTCTTTCATGCTCCCTTGTTCATTATTTTCTAGTCTTTAACCTTATGACTACTATCTTTCCTGGCTCTTCTGACCCATGTTAGTCTTTTGTGGTCAACTCAGAAGCCAGTCTGCATTCCTTTCCATATACTTACCAGGCTCCTTGCATAGCCATGCTGTGCACTCAACCTGGAAGCCAGTTCCTTCTCCTGACCTCCTTAATGCCTATGCAGCATCTGATTGTGTTCTCAATGTTACATTCTTGATTTATTTATTTATTTTATCTGCATATGTATGTTTTGCTCACAGGTATGTAAGTGTACCCATGTGTGCAATGACTATGGAGGTCAGAAGGGGCACCGAATTCCCTTGAAACAGAGAGTGGTTGATATATAACTATGTATATATATATATTATATAATATATTATTATAGACTGTAGCAATACAAGTTGGAGAGAACAACAACAAAAGAACTGAAAAAAAAAACTCTGGAAAGACTCAGAAAAAGATGCAGGACATGTACAGCAGAGTGCAGGGACTCAGATGAGGTGGGGGGCATGGAAAGGGAAGTGACTCTAGATTTGATTGAGAAATGACATATGACCTATGGAAAAAAGTTTAATAACAATAAAAAAAAAAAACCGCAGCCAGTGCTTTTAACTGCTGAGCTTTTTCTCAAGGCCCACAATGTCACACTCTTAATGACATTCCACCGATCTTCCTCACTAGGCCAGAAGGCCCTTTCCCATCAGGTTAGTAATGTCTGAGTCCCATGGTGATGTACTAGCATCAAATCCACAGCATACCTCACAATGGCTGATACAGCAGCAGGTGCTCAGTGAATACTTATTGGATTGAGAAGCATGGATTCTGAATGTACTATCACTTTTTTATATTTAGTGTGTGTTTCTCTACATGCTTCTTTGCATGTGCGTGTGGTGTGTGCGTGTGTTTCTGTGTGTGTGTATGTGTGTGTGTGTGTGCGTGTGCATCCATGAACAAACTCATACCACAGAACTTGTGTGAAAGTCAAGGAACAACTTGGGGGAGTTGGTTCTCTCTTTCTCTTATGTGGGTTCTGGAGATCAAACTCAAAGATGGTGGCAAAGTGTCTTTACCTCTGAGCCATCTTCCTGGTGCTGCCACAATTTCTTGAGTCATTAACTATTCTTGTACACAAGCAAAGCAAATACAAACTATGCATTTTACAGAAGCTGAGAAACTCTGTAGTAACAGCTTAGTTTTGGACACGTGGCTATGTAGAGAATGAATGTCTCAATTTATGTTGTAGTGTAGACCACTCCATAAAACTCAGCCTGGACAGTGGATATAATTTGAACAGCTCTTTGGCTGTTTCCAGGAGCCTATTTTTGCAGCAAAACATAGGCTTATATTAAGTTTCAAATATGAGATTGTCTCAAATATGTTATCACAGGACTCAGTGGGATCTGTTTAGGGCAAGGTCTTCCCATACCCCTCTTCCTCAGTGCCAGCAGAAGGCCTCTGGCTGCTGTAAGTTGGGTTTTCACAACTACCTGTGGTTTCTATAGGCCATGACAACATATTCCATATTAGGATTTAGATATATAAAATAAAAATAAATGTGGAAGATATTAGGAATCTTGGTGAAGGTTTTCTAAAACTCTAGGAACATGAAACCAAACATCATTTTACTACTGTTATCTCCTGTGAATTCACTTCTATTTGCTGTGTTTACTAATGGGTTGATTCTGATCCTGTGGGGCATGACAACTTCAGAGGCTCTCATTGAGAAGAATATCAGGTTCAGCGCCCTGGAAGGACAAGAGAGGGTCTCTGGAGCTAAGGCTTCCTTCACCTCATAGAAAACAGGCATCTGAGCACTGACTGTTAGTAAAGGTCAAGACCACCTTTCCAGTTAAATAAGTCATTTTGCTCTGAATGCTCAGGTATTCAGAAACCTATCTGTAATTCTGAAGCAACATCCAACATTGACTTGAGTTACTCCAGTTGGATTTGTTTAACACTCTTTTCAAATGTCCTGTATTTATTGCTTGATATAAAATAAATTAAACAATTATAAAATTAAATAAAAGGGAAAGTGAATATCCTCTCATCTCTTTGCCCATGTGAAGTTTGAACATAAAACATTATGCATAAATTCTAAATTTTCAAAATGTATTTTAAGATCTGATATTTTGGTGGCCTGCTTAAATACCTCCACTAAACTATCAGTACCATAGAGAAAGCACATCGCTCTTACCCAACATGGGTTTTCCTTAGGACGGAAACTACTTTTCATCTTTTTTTATATCATCCCATATTTTTGCAGAACTGCCATTTCTTGCTAAAAATGTTGCTTCTCTCAGCAGTCAGTCTCTGGGACCGAGCATGAGAGAGCAGCAGGACTGTGAATAAAGGAGGCAGACGCATCCCAGGGGACATATCCATCCTGTAGTCATGCACCCTGCTACCAAGAAGCTGGGAAACAAACACACTGTTGGCATCATCGACCCAACCTTCACCGTCTCCACCCTTGTGTGTATTCCGTGGTCTCACTTGTGCACAGGTCTTCCTTCCTTCATTATATCACTTCATTATATCACTTCATTATATCACTCTGTTAAGAAATGAAAATAGGAACAGGACAGCTGGCTCAATGGTTCAAAGCGTTGGCTGTTCTTCCACGAGACCTGCATTCAATTCCCAGCACACAAAATTAGCTAACAACCATCTGTAACACAAGTTCCAGGGGATTTGACCCCCTTCTTTGGCCTCCGCGGGCTTTTCACAACGTGGGTGCACTTCCATACATGCAGGCATACAAGGAATGAGTGTTAACTCATTCACTTAAAATAAATATAAGTAAACAATTAATTAAAAAAAATCTTTAAAAATGAAAGCTTTCTTTGAATAGACCTCTATCCGCCTCCAAATAGGCATCTAAGGCCCTTTCTACACATCCGTGCTAACACAACAAAGGCAAGCTGCATAGGTTACTGAGGGTTGCTTAACTAGCCTGGCTATAATTTGCAATTTTTAAAACAATAGTTTATCTAAGACGCCAAGTAGAGAGGCATATGCTAATTCTAGGACAACAATAGATTTAACATCAAATCTGATTGCTAAACAGTTGAGGGACAATGCCTTTTGTACTGTACCCGCAGATTTCTAGCTTGATAAATCTTTGCTCCTAATCCTGAAAAAAGATCTTCCCTCTCACTGTCAGAAAAATATAACCACAGCCTACTGTCTGCGATTCTCCTTCCGTCTCTGCTCTGTGCATAAGACTTGGTTAGATACAGCCACTGTCAAGTTTCAGAACAGTTCCTTGTCTAATCTTTCTCGTCCTCCAGATCTTTGATACAGACCCTGTTAGAATGGATTGCTTGCTTTTCCAGTTCCTATGTTTATCTCCCTTCCACTCTTACCATCTGCTGTGCTGCATTTCCTTCAGAAAAGTGAAAAGTTTTCACAGTGCTCAGAGCTCTGCCTGCAAACAATGCCGTCTTCCCCTCTTCCTTCCTTCCTTTCTCCACTTTTTATTTAGGCTTATTTTGTGTTAAGGTCAAACTGTTTTAAAGAGTTCAATTTGCAAACATTTCCACAGGGCTGAAATTGCTATCCAAATAGTTTTGATGCATTTGTAAACACTCTTGTCATTATTGGCTAGCTTCAGTTGGAGCACATATATTCTGGTGTGTCTCCATTTTTTTTCAATTACCTGAAAACAGCACTAGAAGCAAAAGGCAGGGAGAAACTATGGGCTATTTCATGCCACCATAACAGGGTAATATAATTATCCATGTTGTAGAATGAGTCTAAAGACCTTTCGATATAGACCTTGCACCATTGATGTTTCATCTCTATGTACTGCAGACTGAGTTATATCCAAAAAGTCTTTGAAAAAGTGCTAAATGGAAGAATATTTAACCATATTTTAAATCCATATACTTAATACTTACTATTTCTTGTTTTTTAAAATTTTTATTTATTTTTATATATGAATGTACTGTCTGCATGTAGGTTTGTGCACCCGAGTCATGCAGTGCCGCAGAGGTCAGAAGAGGGTTCTTGGATTCCCCTGGAATTGGAGTTAAAGACAGTTCTCAGCTGCCATGTAGGTGCTGGGGATCAAACCTGGGTCCTCTGCAAGAGCAGTCGGTGCTCTTAACCACTAGGCCATCTCTCCAGCCCCTATTTCTTGTTTTTATAGTTGCTTATTTTGGACTGACACACCATTTAATAAGTTATTAAAATATTTATTATTATTAATTTACATGCATGAGTGTATGGCCTACATGTATGCAAATGCACCCCTGTCCACCAGGGTCAGAAGAGGGTGTTGGAGTCCCAGAAACTGAAACTGGAGTTATAGATGGTTGTTAGCTGCCATGTGAGTGCTACGAACTGGACTCAGGTCCTTTGAAAGAGCAGCCAATGCTCTTAGTGGGTGAGACATCTCTTCAACCTCAGTAAGTTTTTTAAGAGAATACTAGGTTAAAAACACCTTGCAAGAGTAAGTTTTATACCTCAGATGGCTTACTTTTCCAGATGTGTTCATCTCCTTCTACAAGAATAAATACCAATACTTGCCTCCCTCATTTTAGATTGTTTTGAGGGGTCGGGGTTATTGATGTTTTAGAGACAGTTTCACAATATAGTCTAGGTTGGCCTTGAACTGGCAGTGGTGCAAGTGTCTCACCTTCCTGTGTGCTGAGATTACAGACTTTGGCCACCATTCTTGGCTCTAATTTACTTTTTTATATGTGGATGGAGTATACACATATGTATGTTCAAGTGTGTGTGTTTGCACATGCAAGATGGACATGCACATAAGCGCAGAGACCCAAAATGATAGTGTCTTCCTGGATTGCTCTCCACTTTATTTATTGAGGAAGGATCTCTCTCTGAAGCTGCAGCTTGCAACTTCTGGGTTGTTTAGCTAGCCAGCTTGCCCAGGGAAACTCCTGTCTGCTAGTATTAAGAGAAGCTTCCATAACTGCCAGTTTTTTTCTTGTGTTTGGAGGATCTGAATTCTTGTCCTGACACTTGTGCTGCAAGAACTTCATCCATTGAGCCATCTCCCTGACAGTCCAGATTTTAATGTGATATTAACCTTTAGTAGCTTTGTGACTTTGACTAAGGTATCAAACCTATAAAAATCACAAGAGAAAAAAATTATGCATATATATACATATATTTTTTTCCACCTTGCAGGACAGTAAGTTGATTAGAGATGCTGTGAAAAAAACAAGATGCATGACTTTCAGGAACAAACAGAAAGTGGAAGTTGTCATTACCATTATTATAATTATTATAATTGGCACACAGTCTCAATGCTGATCTTCCTAATCTCAAAAAGAAAAGATAAAACACTGGGGCAGCAATCTGCATTCATTATCAGCATTTATTGGTGCAACATATCCAGTTATTTTTACTTGACCTTTTAAGAACAACAAAGAAGTGTCTGACTTTATTACTATAATTAAATTCATCATATCACAGCCCTCTGCATTTCCCTCTACATTTTCTATGTTTAGGCCTACCAGAGATAAAGATTATCCCATCAGGTAAAGGGTGGACAAATGCCTACTATTGCCTGTTGCTTCTCAAATGACAACAAAAGCACTGACAGAATTTTACATACTAAGAAGAAAATGCAAATTTTATATGAGAAGATTAAGAGCTTTGAAAATCCTATTGGATTTAAACTCACTAAATGGTAGTGCAGAACCACAAAAATGTTTTTAAATTGCTTGTGATATTTAGGGATAAAAAGTAGATGAAACAGCACTACTTCCAAGTAATGTTTCCTACAATGTGAACATTTGATCTTAACTCCTAATGTGATCAACAGTCCCATTTAGGGTTATCAGCCAGGTTAACTCATATGATAAAAGTGAATTATCTGTGGATGGAGAGATGGCTCAGTGGTTAAGAGCACTGGTTGTTCTTGCAGAGGACCCAGGTTTGATTTCTACCACTCACATGGCAGCTAACAACTCTCTGTAACTCCAGTTCGAGGATATCTAACGCCCTCTTCTGACTTCTGTGGACATTGCATGACATGGGTGCACTTATACGCAGGCAATACCCTCAATATATATAAAATAAAAATAATAAAGTATTAAAAGAGGAAAGTCTTCTCATGCTTCAAAAAGAGAAGCCTGGTCTAACAAGACCTGACTTTGTCCTTAAGTGGATGGAACTTGTAAATGAAAACCCAAAAGGAGCCAGGGGCTCCCTCCCCACCCCCCCCAAAAATGAGGACCAAATCCTCAACTGACCTTGAAAGAACAAAAACCTTGGTTAATCTAGGCTAACTGTGTGGCCTTAAACATCCAAAAGGAAAGTATAACCAGAAACACATAATCAGTAAGGCCTGAGAAATTATACTTCAGGTATAAAACTTGAGATCTTAGTAAAAAGACAAAAAGAAAAAAAAATGAGCACTCTTGTTTTGCCTGTCTTCACTTCTTACTGGCAAGTGCATCTATTCTGTGGCTGCCACTGCTTTTGCCATCCTTCGAAGACCCGAGACACAGCTTTTCAACCTTCCGATATGGATTGAAGACTCATGTCTCTTCAAGAATCCTCCAAACCTTCAGTGCCAGATGGGGACTGCTGAGACATCCAGCTTGTGGACTGAGAAGCTACTGGGGTTTCAGCCTCTTCAGAGTGTATACTGCCATTGTTGGACTACCCAGGCTGTGTTATGGAGGCAAGTACAGGAAGAGCAAGACAGGACGTGGTGCTTACTGGACCTCATTTGGTGACCCTGGGAAGGAAAGACCCCAGTGTGGAGCACAAGGGCAGGATTGATGGTTGTTTGGGCTTGCCAAGGAAGAACCTTCAAAGACTTCCTTAAGGCAAACATGACATCTTTCAGCCTAATAAAATAAAAATAAATAAATAAAAAGGAAATCATAAGCTGAGGTTGCTAAAACCGAAGACATCATAATCTTGATATATGTGTGGCATGCATATATGCATATTTTGGAGTGATACAAATTAGAAGAAACAACAACAAAAAGACAGGGTCAAAGAACTGACTGAAACAGCAAACTTCTGCCCAAAATAGTAAACTTCTGCACCAAAAATTTAAAAAAAGAAGACTGAGAAAAGATGAAAGACATGTATGGCACATTGCATGATGCGTGAGCTCTGGTGGGTGGGGGGCAAGGAAGGGGAATGGTCTAAATTTGGTTGAAAAATGTATGAAATGCACAAATCTTTAATAAATAATTGGTTTTAAAATAAATAATAAATGAAGTATTAAAATAATTAAATTATGCTGACATTGACCACACCATTCATACTTATAATTTTCTTTAAATAAGAAAATAAATTGTGTTAGCAGACTGGCCAACATCAGTACAGTATTCAAATAAAAATTAAAGAAAATAATACCGAAATATACATACTTTTCCTCTACATACTACTTACATGATTGCAATTTGATCAAAACTCCTTTGTAAAGAAACATGGGGCCTTCATTAAACCCAAGATATCATTGAGAAAACGCAGAAATTAAAATGGCCTTTTAAAAAAAGCACTGCTTTTTTATACCAGTCACCAAAATTTAAAGATTGATTAATGATTTCAATATCTAGATTAAAAGTGAAAGAGCCAATCTATAATGCAGGGGTCTCCTGGTCAGCTTTAGAAAAATAATATGCCTGGAGGTCAAACAGAATATTCTTCTCTGGCTTTCAAAATTAGGGAATAGTCAGGAAAATAAGTCTTGAAAGTCAATAATGTTTTTACTCTTGCACAAACCTTTAACATTCAACCAATGGTCAAATTTTCAATAATAAAATGGCCTTCATACTGATTTTCATTTTTTATTTATAATAATGATGTTTATATAAAATAAATATATCAATAAAAATAGGCAAATATGTCCTTATGCATTTACCTAGGCTAAAAAGAAATAGTATTTTTTACAACTTGAGATGACTTTGGAGATCCTAAAAGGATTAAGCAAATGCATCTTTTTGTCTATTTCAGAAGAGAACTAGTATATAGCATAGCTTATGTGCTAATGGCCCTTTCAAAGTAGAGAAAGGAACTGAGGTTGTCATATGCAAATCAGGATATGGAACTCTATAAGACTCAGAAAATACAAGTCAGTCATTTCATATACTGTATAAAACCAGTCATTTTCACTTTATTGAATTTTTTTCTTCATTATTTGAGGTCAAAGGTAAGGTAAGCAGACAAAGCTATTTCCTGATCCTTACATAGGAAACACTGACTCATAGGCAAAACAAGTATTATCATCTGGTTTCATCAAATCAAAATAAACAAACAAACAAAATACTGTCTCTCTTGTAATTATAGAACTTGTTCAATTGTTCCCTAATTTTCCCCACAATTGTGGTTTTAAAAACTATTCCCAATTCCAAGTAAATCTGTGTTGTGAAGATTTTTAGCATAGCTACAAAAGAATATGCAAAGGTGTATTATTTCCCTCCATATCATGAGATAAAAACACACGTAGGGGGGCTGGAGAGATGGCCTAGCGGTTAAGAGCGCCAACCGCTCTTACAGAGGACCCGGGTTCGATCCCCAGCACCCACATGGCGGCTGAGAACCGTCTGTAACTCCAATTCCAGGAGAACTCCAGTTCCAGGGGAATCCGAGACCCTCTTCTGACCTCCGCAGCATTTCACGACACGGGTGCACAAACCTACATGCAGACAATACATTCATACACATAAATAAATAAAATGTTAAAAAAAAAACACACGTAGGACACTAGTATCATTTCTATTTCTACTCCCTAAAAAAGCATTATTTTCAATATTTCACTGTTAAAAAAAAACCTCTGTAAGAAAAACTTAGTAATTTTTAATTGCTGAAGAAGGACTAGGCCCAAGAAAATGTAAGGTTTGCCAAGGAGCAATAATGTCATGTGAAGGGGAGGGGAGGTGATGGGGAAGGTAAGTCAGGTCCATGCCAAGCAAAGCTGGGGGCTTTTCAATCAGCCCTATCAGTGTTCCATCAGTGTCTCCACTCCTGCCAAATCCAGGGGAAACACGGAGTCAAAGATTCAGGTCAATAAGCTTATAGGCGATTTGCACAAACAGCTCCTCCAGCAAGGTAAAAAACAAAGTCATATTGGCTTTTCTCTTTCACTCCTTCTCTTTGAACTCACTGGTCCAATCACACCCTGCAAATGTCAATGTTATATTCAAGAATTTAAAGAGCTGAGCTTCTTAATCCTGTTAAGAAAAAAAAAAGGAATAACTTTGCCTGTAAATATCCCTTTCCTTATTGAGCTCAAAGTGATTACAGGAGAGCTGCCTTCTGAGGATTCTGCTCCTTGCTATCCAGCATCAGAGAAGGCAGAAAAGCTCCACGAAGGCCATGGCTGAGCAGGGAAAGAGCTCTATTGGAGGAAAATAGTTTACAAAACAGAAGTAGCCTTCTTAACTGAGAAAGGAATCCAATGAGAAGGAGAAACTAAGAGAAGAAATAACGTGGATGCCTGACACTGGGAGGAACTTCCGTCCAAAGTAGTACCCCACCCCAAATTTCAGTATGTTGTGATGCTACTTTGTTCTCACAATTAAGGATTCAGGTGATATTTTTGTGGTTTAGTTTCACATTTGATTGCAGGTAAGAAAAAGTTAATGCCAATAATCTAGGTTTGGATTGTTAAAGTCCCCTGACTCCCCCAAAAGATACAGCTTTCTAACAGTTAATACTTTTTAAGCAAAATTGCTATAGACACAAGGAAAAAGGAGGGACAGTTCAAGGGGCCTAGAAGTCTGCATCCTTAAGCATAATGGGGAAACTCATTTTACTCTGTATACTTCTTACTCTTCATTTTTCTGACTCAAGATATCAGGGCCCAACTCTGCTATGATAGAGAGTAACAACGTGACAGACTGTCCTTAAACACCCCCAAACTGCTACTAGGGAATCTACATTAATTAGTTAAAAATAGAGTCTCATCAAGCCTTTGGCTATAAAGGATGATTCCGATTGGATTCTTTGTATTAACTGACAGCTTCCCCAGTTTACCTGTTTCAGTTTCCTGCTTTTCTCTGGCCATTCTTCTCTAGGCATCTGAAAACTACATCCTAACTTGGCATCGACTCCTAGGGCTTCCATATGCAGCTCCCTTTCACAAACCCCTCCAGCTTCTTCCACAATGGTGGGATTCAACAAGGTCTTAGAGCAGCAAGCTGTACAGGCGTGACTGTACCTGTCTCCTCCCCACCTCTCTGCTGCCTTCTTCTGACTATACATAACACTAGTGTCTCAGGTCTTCAGGTCAAGAAATGCTCCAAGCTTGCTGCTTTCCTTCTGGTCTTTCCTCAATGCTTTCTTCAACTCAGCTTATAAAGTTAAAAGCATGGCCCTTACACACATGGATGTAATATCACTCCATCATGCTAATCTCTTCTGTTTTTCCTCCTCCTGGGTTGACCATAACACAGCATGTGCAATGTGAATTTGATTTTTTTTAATCAGCCTTCGTTTTCTTCTTGATATTAGGATTTTAATTTGCTTCATTTGTAAGTCCAAGAGGCTCTGGAGCATTACTGATGCGTGGCGTATGGGTGGAGCTGAGCTGAATTTCATCTGTGGAACAGAAGCTTCAGTATCTCTTGGTGTATGTTTAGCTTCATAGTAACTAATTCTTGAGCAAGTGTTAAATTCAAGTGAGTAACCAAGGTTCTATTCTCTCTTTACTAGCTCTTATCATCTTCCATTTTAAAAGAGTACTTTAAATAACCTTTCTTTTTCTGAATATCACTTACATCAACTCTATTTGAGTAGGGGAGAATGTCTGTCATCACCCAAGATGTTTCCTTATTTTACAGATTTCCATGTTGTTTCGTTTTGTCAACACTGATCCTCTCATATATCCCTAGGGCATGCACACTACCCCACAACTTCTCTGACCATTCTAAATATCTAGATACTTGGAAAAGAAGTAAGGCTTTCTGTCTTCTAAAATCAATGTTGATGTCATTATATTCCTCTTCGTCTGTTTAGGGATCGTGACAGCAGAGAAGAATTTCTAAGGACCCACAGTAATTTTCACAAATCATATTATTGATAGCTCAAGTTATCACTGACATATAGTTTTGGAGTGATATTTTCCACAGCCATGCATCTTACTACTGTGCAGTGACATCCATCAGACAGTTTCCTTCCTGTTCATGTATCCTGTGACATTCTCCTGGAATGTACCCTAAAACATACTTACTTCACTTTACTCATTGACAGTCTTAGCATATTTCGGCGAGGAAATCCCTTTCAATAATTATTAATATAAGGATTTGCCCTATACATACATGACTATACATTCATGTCCCTTACATTTAAGAGAGAATGAAAGACAACATAACTGAAGCAAATATTTCAGTGCTACAGGAAATATGTAGCACTTATGGGCCTGGTGTGGATGTCTTCGTCATCTGTAAATACAAGGAAATAATTCTTGCTTGTTTCCTTCCTCTCAGAGATACTGTGAAGGCAAGATGCCAAGCAGTCTAAACTCATGAACAAAAGAAGATTATGTGACTTGAATGTACTGCTTTACACTTTGCTAAGATTTTTAAAATATCAGAGTACCAAGCCATTTGTAGGTAGCATCTTAGTGTATACAAGTCTTTTTGCATATTAAAGCTAACAATATAAAGATACTTCATGATCTTTCTGATGCATTCTAACTTTATAAGACTGAATTAGATCACACTTAAGCCCATGGTTTATAAAGACTATCAACTTTACTAACAATAAATACTTCATTACTAACATTAATGAATACTTTATTGTGCAGAAAAACTTGTCATTCAATAAGAATATAGATGACATGAGGGCAAAGAAAAGAAAATATACAGCAAAAAGTAAAGAACCATTCTAACCACTGAAAATATCCTATATGATATATGGTTCTCAAAAGAATAGAAATTTTGACTTTGCAAAGTTGTATCTTCATAGATAATACGAAGAGTGAACTTTGTTTTTTTTTTTAAACAACAGCAATGTTGCAATAAAATAATATAGTTTTTGTGCAAAATCCAGTAACTAAAATATGAATGAGAACATTTAGTAACTTTAAGTGTATGGTTTAGATTCTCTCCTGAAAATATGTCAAAATAGTTTGCTCAGAGAATTTAGGTATTCCACTGACATTTTTGTGGTATGGGACCTTAAACTAATTATTCTTTGTTTACCTCATAAATATTTTTCAAAGAACCAGCTCTTGGAGTTATTTATTCCTTGTATTGCTTTCTTTGTTTATATTTGATTAATTTCTGCTCTGATTCATGTTATTTCTTCTTGTCTGCTGGAGGAGGGGGCAGAAAGAGTATAAGAGCTAGGGAGGAGGTACATGACCTTATAGAAATATAAGCATACAAGTTCTGGGGCCCCTGTTCATATGAATTTATAGCAGTGGTGTCACCATGCACAAGATTCATGAAAACTCAAGCAGATAAAACTCAGCACAGAACTGCAGAGATGGGCAGCAGTTCCTAATATTAGCTGAAGAAGTATTGGCAGCTGATTACTGCTGAGAGAAGAAGAGCTGATCTTCTTGAATGGAGGGTGTCTGGATGGGTTGACTAGACCTCAGTACATGAACTTACACTGAGGAACATCTGGAGTCACTAACTGGACACAATAGGCCTTGGAACAAATGACAAAGTATATGAATTCCAGTGAGGCAGCTGTGGAAGATTGCTAATCCAGAAGGGGACATAAAGGTGATTATGATTGTTTGAGATGTTCTGTATGAAACACACGAAAATTCAATTAAAAAATCTACAAAAAAATAAGAAAATAATGTTGTTTTATCATTGATAAGTTCTGATCATGGCACGACCTTCAAAGAATTACAAATAATCCAATTTTTGTTCTTAGATAGACTAACAATTTTAAAGTTTTCATAAATGATTAAGAATGTATACAAAAGTTTAGGTAAACACATTCTTATTTAATACCAGGCATGGTGACACATGTCTTTAATCCCAGCCCTCAAGAGGCAGAAATAGGTGGATCTCTGTGAGATCAAGGTCTGCCAAGTCCACATAGTGACCTTCAGGTGGGCTGGGACTAGGGCCACACACCACCAGAATTAAAAAAAATAATTCTTTTTCAGAGAAATATTTTTTACTTACTTTTTCACTCCCAACACTAATTTCATTAACCACTTACATTCTCTTACTCTTTTAGTGGTTAATCTATCATCTCCCTATGACTGTTCAGAAAGTATAATTGTGTGTCACTGAGACAAACATGATTTTCTGTAGAAAGACAAGGCTCTAATTTTCAAGAAAGATTATTTTCTCTTCCTATCGTACTTAATCAACTTAGGTTATAAAATAAGAAAGGCTACATCCCCTGCACAATCTTAAGAGGATACAATATCTGTCAAAGTGTTGTCTTCCCTTCATATCAGTTTCAACTGGCTTCAGGGGGATGTCCCTGGCCCCATATTCTATGAGAGTAAAGTAATGAAATTCTTTTCTTATTACACAAGGCCAGCTTAAAATGAAATAATAATATTAGAATTTATTCTGCAAAATATTATGTGAAAATAAGAAGTCTTATCACCACTGATGACTTCTTAATTTCAGACTAAAAATTAGAGATTGTTTCACTATATATATATATATGTTGTTTAATACAATTTTGATGAGCTTTAATGTTTGTTGCATGTTTAACATATTTAAAAATTTCTAATTGTACATCAAACAGCTCTATTTTTTTAGTAATACTCATAATAATTTTAATTCAATGTTTTTCCTCATTTCCTAAAGGCTTGTCTTTTTGAGATAGGTTCTTCCTGTAGTCCCATCTAGGCTGAACTCACTTTGTTGAACAGGCTGGCCTTGAACTCACAGAGATCCACCTACTTCTGCTTCCTGAGTGCTGGGATTAAAGGCATGTGCCACCACACTTTATTTTCTATGGGTCAGGACTCTGTTCAGTGTAGATGAATATTATTGTTTAAAATGACTGCTAGATTCATAAAGAAGCATTTGCTATAGGTTTATTTGCTTCCAAGAAAACACTAGCCTAATTTTTTAGTTTTTCAAAACTATTTAAAAATATAACCTCCAGCAACAATCATCCCAAAATTTAAAATGTATCTAAAGATAGTTACCATTTCTGACTAACTCCCTAGATTAATTAAATGACTAAGATGTAAATCTATACCTTAATTCTTTAACCATAAGAACCTAAACGAAAATGTGGTGTTTTCTAACCCATAGTGCTTTTTTTTTTCTTTTTTAAAGACACCACAGCATGAAGTTGATATTCTAGAATAAACACAGAAATATGAATTTTATGTTAGTGAAAGAAAATAAAAGGTTTTTTTATGTAAATTAAATATTCATAGATCTCAGACAGCTCTGATATGTATTTCAAAAATTAGAGAGCATCAAGGCATAAATAAAGTATCCAGAACAACCATAGAAAATATTAATTTGGCCTGGAAGCAGAGGTTGGATGAGAAGCCTCTCCTGTCCATGCTGACTTCACATGCTGACTTCAGAGATGGCAACCATGTCACAAAGCCATTGTGGACCCTCTGGGAGCTCACAGTCTTAGGGCTTGGAGTTTATTCAACATAGGACAAGAATTAGCTGTATTAGACTCATTTGTCTAATACACAATAGGCCTGGGAAATTAATAATGGAATTTTTAATAATATATATAAATATGTGACCATCGAGGTATGTGTATTGGTGGGGTTTGTTTTGTTTTCAGCATTCTTGATTGCAGACTGTCAAGGATAAACATACACCCAAAACCAACTTCACATTTCATCTTTCTAAAACAATGCACAAATCTGAATAAAAATGGGGCACACATACAAATAAAAACGGATGGAAACTGACATACGAACTTATAGAAGTGTCCTGAGTCAGTTTGCCCTCTGAGAAACTTTCATGCTAAATCAGCAGAAGTAGATGCTCTAAACCGAGGAAGAGACCCCAGCATTTATGGAAATGTGTGCCAGTACAACAATAAATAGAAGACTTACTTCACTGGAGAGACTTAGCAATCAAGTAAAAATAAATAATAAAGTGTATCATGTGCAACTGACTTTTAGAAAAGTGGGAAATTAAGTTCACTTGCCCACAGATGTCAATAGTAACTGTCAAGGTCACCCTAGCTCCAACCCAAGGAAATTTGTCTCAGGCATTTCCTGGGTTACAATGAGAGTATGAAAAATGTTCTGCAAAGGAAATAAGTGAGTATTTATTTATTAGAGAATAACAAACAGGGACCAGTATTGAAAATTAAAGCAAATACCTTAATTTCAGTTTTCAACAGGACTGAGCCAGATCTTGAGCTGGGATTTTATCTGCCCTACACAATGCTTACACTCAGAACTTAATAGTGTCTTCCAAATGATTGACATTCAATAAATAGCTGTTGAAGAAAAATGAATAAAAGACAAACAACAAATATATACTATAGCCAGTTGGGCAACCAACAAGAAAATGTACATAGTAATCTTGCCAATCAATACTAAAATATTTGAACATAAAAATACCTTATTTTGGGGATGGAGAGATAGTTCAGTGGTTAAGAACATTGGCTGCTCTTGCAAAGGACCAGGGTTGGGTTCCCAGCAGCCACAAGACAGCTAACAACCATTCATAATTCCTTTTACAGGAGATCTGATACCCTCTTGTGCCTTTCATTGATGTTGCATACATGCAGTCAAAACCACTCATACACATGAAATAAAAATAAATAAAAATAGCTTATCAGAATGGAACGACCTATTTGGCACATACAAAAAATTGTATCTGAAAAATTCTGAACATAATAACATACCATTGCATTACATATCAACACATTTATTTCATCCCAAGGGGCATATTTTTAACTTCATAAAATCACCCGAGTGGACCCGGTACAAGTCATCATGGATTACCTTTGTTACAAAAGTACTCCACTTCATCACAGCTCAGATTTTCAGGCCCGAATTCTGTGGGGAAGTTTCCTTCCAATGGAAAGTCTGCTTTTGTGATGACATCTGTTTCCTCTGAGGGACATTCTTCTTCCTCATCTTCAATGGCATCTTCAAGTGGCCCTTGAAAGAGAATCAGGGACACTGTACCAAAAACATCCAAGGAAGACAGAAAAGTAAAATCCTTAAGTGGGGTCATTTTGATTACAGTGGAAAGGAAGGCGCTTCCTAAGAGACTCAAGCATAGTGATGCCACTTGAGAAGGAGGGGGCTGGGGACTGCACAGAGGGAACATGCTGTGTACAATACATATGTATGAAAACTAAAACTATATATTCATATTTTTGGAATAATCTAAAATAAAAAAAAGAAATCTGGAAAAAATCATTTGAAGTTATCCAACAGAGAAATAAAAACAGAAAAGTGAAAAAAAGAAGAAAACTAAAACTGAAAAAAGAAAGAAATGAAACACCGATCTTCACTAAGAAGCAAAGGAAACCACACCTGAAGATACTACATAGAAAGTAACTTGGGTCTCCCTTCCTCCCCCCACCCCCTTCTCCAAGCTCAGACTTATATATTTTTCTCTTCATTCTGTCTTGAAGAGCAAACCTGTGCACGTTATGTTCATTTGTTAGAATTAACAGCCTGGTAAAGAGTACAAGTCTCTTTTACACTGTTGTACAATTTTACCTGAGATTTTAATAAAGATTTAAAGTAATTGAATGCATTTTAATTGAACTGAGATTTTAATAAAGTCTATACTTTTAAAAATCCATCTTAAGAGTGGATTCCAAGAAAAGATTTCATTATATGTGTTTGAGGCTTGAAGAAAAATTACATATTTCTCTCCCTGATGAAAGCATAACCCTATTCATAATTAATTGAATTTTTTTCTGAGATGAAAAGTAGTTTTCTAATGAAAAAATGTAATTTGTATTTATGTGATACTTTTTCAGTAATAAAAATACAACTCCCTTAGAGAGAATGAGAGTGAGGTGCACTACATTAATGGACCTATTTCACTGAAAGGAAAGGGAGGGCTGTAGTTGTTCAGAGGCTCTGAAGCAGATGTCGTGGGAACACCACACTGCTGATTGTGAATTTCTCACTGCCTCTAAAGAACCAAAGTATCAGATTCATTTTACTAAGTGGAAGCCTGCATTTGCTCCTAAAGACGTAAATGGCATTTTATCCATAGAACACAATTATGTTAATTTGTAATAACTGTCACTTTGTCACCAGTCTTGACAGGCTAAATGTATACAAGATTATAGGATTAAGTTCTCTCTCTTTCTCTCTGACTCGTCTGTCTCTGTTTCTCTGTCTCTCTCTCTCTGTCTCTCTGTCTCTCTATGTCTCTCTGGCTCTCTCTCTCTCTCCAAACACACACACACACACACACACACACACACACACACACACACACACAGCTTGTAGAAATTTGCTAGAGAAATTTAAAGATCAAAGGAGGTATTTTATAAATGATTTTAAATGCAGCGATAGTATCATGTGTGTGTGTGTGCATGTGTGTGTGTGTGTGTGTGTGTGTGTGTGTGTAGGCAAATATTCCTACAACCACAGGTGTACACAGTGCTGCCTCAATGTGAATTTCTTCAAAATTAATTGATAAGATAGAGTTATGTGGATAGAATTAGTCCCATGGTTTTAAATTAAGAGAAACAAAACTTTGTCTTCAGAAATTTGATGTCCTTTTCAAAACTGACTTATCCATTATTTAATTCAAAACAAGAAATGTTAAGGCAGAAGGGATGGCTTAATTCTGAATGATCTGCAAATGTGTGCAGTGTAAAACTTTTTATCTCAAATCAAAGTCAAAAGAACCACCAATTTGATTTTCCAGGAAGCCACATCCAAAAGTCACAAATCTCAGGGCTGGAGAGATGACTCCACAGTTAAGAGCACTCACGGCTCTTGCAGAGGACTTGGGCTTGGTTCCCAGCACTCACATGGCAGCTAACAACCATCCCTAACTCCAGTTCCAGAGTGTACACACCCTCTTCTGGCCACCACAGGTATTGTATGCATGGATGCACTTGCATAAATGCAGGCAAAACACTCATTCATATAAAATAAAAATAAATTAATGTGTTTAAAGTCACAGATCTCATATTTTAATCTCTTATTATCTATTTCAAGTCTAATATTGATCATTTTAAAACAATTATGTCAAATAAAACATAAAGAATTGCAAAAAATACTAAGATATCACTATCAAGCCTATATTTCATGATTTTAGAAATTAAGTTTATTAATGTCAAGTCGAATGAATACACTGCTGGGCTAGTCTACATATATGTTTTATCTAAACTAATTGATATAACGCATTTTATTACAATAAAACATGTAAAACTGCCTCATTTGTGTTTGACATATGTGTTCCAGAGCATTTTCCTACATGATTTACAACCTAAACCAGGGCAAGGAGTTAGAGCTTTTCTAATTTCATCCATCAAGAAAGCAGAGAGTAGGTGGTCAGCTAACAGATCAAGGCTATAAAACCCTGAATGAAAAGTTGATTTTTAAACTAAAGTGTTTTAATTCTTTTTCTTCAACTTCATGTATGACTATGCAGACTGTTCCTTGGTAGTTACAAGCATTTTCATTCAAAAAAAAAAAAAAAAACTGTGAAACTCAAGTAATCCATAAGCACAAAAAATATTCACTTAATTATTTTTCACTGGGTGGTTAGTGGAAAAGTATCACAATTATGAGTCTCTCGCTCTTCTCAGATTGTTGAAATTCAAGAAAACTATTTATACCTTTGCCATAAAAAAGAACTTTGTGATCTTGTCAAAAGTAAAATAATTGATGGCCCACATTCATTATTAACCTAATTCAATTCAATTGGAGCCAATTTATAAAAGACTAAATTTAATATCAGTTACATCAGAAATTATTTTCAACACTCATTTGGGACCATAGTCCTCTTTGATAACATAAACTCTGAATTTTGCTTGAAAAGGTAAAATAAATATCTGAATGATTAGTATATAAATTATGCAAAACATGAAATACTATATACCTAAAGAAAACAAACGCAGCTCTAAAAAATAAACTTACCTATAAAAATGTTGTACTTTTTTTTGTCTTTTTGAGACAGGGTCTCCCTGTAGCTCTGGCTGTCCTGGAACTCACTCTGTAGACCAGGCTAGCCTTGACTAACAGTGAAACTTTAAATGTATATGATAAAAAATTTATGAAATCTTTTATTAAGGATACTATGTGATTAAATAATTAAAAGATACAATGATAATAAATTGGTTCTTATAATATATAAAATACAGTTTTGATAATTGTACTGAAAACTGTAGAAAATCCTACTTGAGCATCCACAAGAAAATGAAACTTCAAACTAAGCCAATAGTAACTATAATCTTAAATACACACACATATATGTATATAAACTTTTTTATTTATAAGCTTATAAAACTTGTCATTGACAGGTCATATTGGATATTACAGTTTTTTAATGTTATGTTTTGGGTATCACTTTATGATTACAAATATGTAACTAAAGAAAAAGCTCTTCTTTTTCAAAAACCCAAAGGAAAAGTAAAGGCTTTCTCAGCTCATTTGTTCCAAAGATAGGAGATCTCATTGCCAATATTTAGAACAAGACTTAAGAAGTTGATTAAAAGACCAACTTGCATTTTTCCCAAAGTAAATGTCAGATTTATATAATTTACTGTGCTTTAAAATACGAAATTACTGTTTCTTTAAACCATGCCATGAAACAGGACTATAGGGAAAAAGGATTCTCTTAAAATGTGCAGTATTTATACTTTAAGATCAGATCTTACTCTACTCTTCTTATTGTGTGTTTCTTTAACAGAAAACATTCCAGATAATCGGCCGCCATAAACTAACATTTTAAAAGCTAAGAGACACTTGAAAGCAAGTATAATTAATAGCACCAATGAAGGAGGGAATGAAGGAGACTCCTGGGTATGGGTTAGTGGGCACAGTAGTCCACTTCAGAAAAATCACCACACATAATTTGACACAAATAATAATATCTCCTCAGAAAAGGCTCACCACCAAGCTCCATGTGCCCTCATGGAGAAAATTACTTCTGATTGAGGCCACTTGGCAGGCAAGTGTGAGGAAATCTGAATTTCAGCTCTTCAATTGTGTCTGATTTACAGATATTCAATCACGCTTTGCCAGAATTAATAGTCTGAGTGTTTATAAATATCAACATTTACCTCATTTAAAATGCCAATAATTAGCAGGATATCCTAAAACTGTGAATACAGCATTAAAGGTTAAGCCTGTCATGTTATGAACTATCTCTGCACACAAATGAGTAGGATGGGTCCAGAGTAGAACTTCCCATCTTGAAAGCAGAGAGACAATTGTGTGCTCAGGGCCCATTTGAATTGGTTCAGCTACCTTTGTGCTCTAAAGATAAAACCAAAGAAAAGAAAGGTTCTGCAGATTCATGGCGCCTGATAGTATAGAAGGACAGCCCAGTGCCCCGGCAGCATTGTAAAGCCAGGCCTAAGGTCTATCATTTGGTGATGATTTGAATGACCTAGAGTTGGTAAAAGGATAAAACAAGATGTTAAAGATTAAGACATTTGATCAAATACAGCAGTAACATAATCACAGAATAATATGAGAATAAAGAATTGTCTTTATATAGTAAAGAAGCAGTTAAGCAGCACTTATTACCATGGGTAAAAGATTTTATAAGAAAAATTTTACCACAATTTCAGAGGGCTAAAGAAATGCTTAAAACATAGTCAGAGAAACTGCAGTAAGTCCTAGAAGCAGACAAAGAAAGTTTAAGGGAAATATACAGAAGACATGTAAAAATACAGAAAGATTAAAATTAGCAATAGCATGAAGAAATATAAAATAATGATTACATAGCAAATATTAAAATCACACATGTCTCTTTCAACATATGTTGTCTTAATGTAACTTTCTACTTTCATACTGTACTAAAGACAGGAGAGCCCTAATCTAAATGCTAGAAAGTCTTTGTTTAGATAAATTTACAACATTTCAGATTAAAGGCATCCAATGAAAAAAATACACTTCTACAGAAACTAATATACATTATCAAGTATGAAGAAAGGTAAGAAATGCCAAATTCTATGATTCAAATGCAATATCCCCCATAAAATATCTTTCTCTTAAGCACTCATTGTCATAAATGTATTATATATTAACTGTTTGATTTTGTATGTGTTTTGATTAAAATAAGACACTCTGTCAAAATGGAACTATAGAGAACATTCAATCTCTTTTCTACACATTAATATTCTGAGCATTCTACAGGCTGCACAAGACTAGCCACCTAGCAGAATGAGATTGTTTCACAATACTGGGCAGGCTTGATTACAACTGACAGGTGGGAAGAAAGTCACATTAAAATATTATCATTCCCAATAATTACAATAATCCATCACAGTGTGCTCAGAAATTCTGATTGGTAAGTTTGCCCTGAAAACACACAAATATTTCCAGACCATTTTATTCCAGTGCTTTTTTATGTAGGCCATTATTAATTCTTTTTTTAATCAAATAGCATTGTTAATATTGAAACTTAAAACTTCTAGCACAAACTTCATGTTATTTTACAGAAACACAGAACAAAGCATATATGCTAATTAAGAAATGTCTCAAATGTTTCAAAAATGAAAATGGCAAAACTCTATCCACGTTGCTAGGTTTTGCTTTATGCTAATTAAAGGCCCTTTGTAATATATTTATTCAACAAAGAAGTTAGACAATGCATCACACACACACACACACACACACACACACACACATAGCCCTCCAAAAGTCACAATATACACCAAGTTTGAATTATTGCATTATACTTATCAGGTGATGTAACCTTTCAAAATGTAGTTCTAAAAATAAAAGTTATAAATTCAGTTTTATATTTACTATGTAAATATACATAAAAGCTCTGCATACTTTGATATATGAAAGAAGTTAAAATAAAGAATTTCATTTTAAATATATTTTTCTATATGTGATGAAATGAACCAGTGGATGTAAATTTAAAGTCTTGGTACATATTTGTCTGTATAGTACCTGGAATTTTTTATTAATTTCAAAGTAGTATTCATAAATCACAAAACATAAACTCCTTATATGAAAAAGTAATGTGTGTATGTGTGTGTGTGTGTGTATTGTCTAAACATTGCACATATGTATTTCAGATATACTATCTAACCAGGAGAAAACTTCAATTAAAACCCCCGAATCTCAGAAAATGTGCCCTTCCTCTTTCTTAAGTGTATGTGTCTTTTTTTGATTTCACAGTGGGTGTATTTTGTGGCTCTCAGTCGATGGTCTCAGAGTTTTCAACGCTTCACTCAAACATCCTTGTAAGTCCTCATTATCCTGTAGGCACATTGCAAAATGTCTCACTTGGGGGCTATTACCTTTGTCTCAAGCATATCCCACAGAATCATTTAATGAGAAAGGACAGGGAAGGGGAAGGCTCTTTGGACAGTGCAGATTCATACTAACTCATGTAATTGAGCTTAGCAATGAGAATAAAACCTATTTCTGTAGTCTAAAAAAGAAAAAAAAAAAAATCCCAGTACTTTAGATGAGCAAGTTGTTCCTGCAGTCACACATTTTCAACAATAGTGGCGTCAGGGGATCTTGTAGGAAGAAACATTTTTATTAATTTTTCTCCTTATCTACCAGGAGAATGTCTATTTTTTTCCCATTTATGTTTGTTGCCTGCAGGTAGCAGACCAGAGAATCATATAGTCAAAGTTCTTCTTTTTGATTAATTTATTTCCATGTGTTATTTCTTATATATAATTGATTTGGGGCTTTGCTCATAGCTGTAGTTCATTTTTAAAAATATATCTGCACCAACTGCTATCCTTCAGTCAAAAAGTTAAAGGAAATTACCCAAGTTTTCTTAAGTATATTAAAAAAGAAGATCTGTGGATGTTTAAATTGAGTTTTGAAATGTTAATATAAAAAAAGATATTAGAGAATTTCTCTTGGAGGTTTCTATCTGACCACACAGCACTGTAAAATGAAGAGGAAGGGTTCAGTTCTTATTCAAATTGTTTCTGTGGGGGGTAAATGTCCTTTTTAATATTAAAAACTAGAGTAATATCTTTTGCTATAAAATCTTTGCCCACTTTTATAGAAGACAGTATTAACAGTTTTCATGCCTCAACTTGAAAATCTTGTTTAAATGCCTTTTCCTTGAAATGCTTTGCTTCTGAAGACTATCTAAATGATACTAGCACATAAACAGTATAATTTTTTGGAACATATACAAACTTTGCACAAGGCAATTAATCCTATATAGTAGATTAAACACTGATATCAGAGGAAAAACAAAGTTACAGAAGAAATAGAGACAAAATGTGAACTAGACTCCCTAATGACTAATTTACTCTTGGGAAGTAACTCAGGCATTGAGGAAACTCAGTTCATTAGTAAATGCCTTGTGCACTGACCCAGCAAGTTAGTGACAGGATGGCATTGAAATTCAAATATTTTCTAATCAGGTCTCAGGGCTGAGCCCCATAAAGCTTTCCTCAATTTATTGAAGATGCTAACCCTATCTTGACAAAATATGATAGCATATTCTTTACTTAAATGTTAAGTACTTCCCCCTTAAGTGCTGGAGAGCTATTTCAAGACCTTCAGAGTAAACCTAAAGCCAGCACAAGTATCAAATCTTAACATACACACCTATGTTAAAGGGTACTTATAAATCTGACACTATAAATTGTCAACAATAACTAAGCTTGTTAATGTTGTATATTGTCTGTTATTCCAGGACTTGGGAGGTAGGGGCAGAGGAATTTGGAATTTAAGGTCAGACCCTATCTCAAACCTGAGATGGATAACAAGAGCTTATCTCATTAAAAAAAAAATAATAATATTTAAGAGGATTTGGATAATATACTGTAACACATTTTATTTAAAACTTAGGTCTTGGGCTGGAGAGATAGCCTAGCGGTTGAGAGCACCAACTGCTCTTGCAGAGGACCCGGGTTCAATCCCCAGCACCCACATGGTGGCTAAGCACCGTCTATAACTCCAATTCCAGGAGAACTCCAGTTCCAGGGGAATCCTACACCCTCTTCTGACCTCCGCGGCACTGCACGACACGGGTGCACAGACCTACATGCAGACAGTACATTTATACACATACAAAAATAAATAAAATTTTAAAAAATAAAACTTAGGTCTTGTTTAACTTTGATGGGTTTGTGTCTCTGTGTGTGGTGTTGTGTGTGGAGCCCAGGGCCTTCCTCATGCTAAGTAAATGTACTACCACTGAGCTGCACACCCACTTCCAGAATTTTCCATTTAATATTTTATAGCCCCTAGGTTGTAATAAGGGCAAAATATAGAAGGTATTGTATATGATTTTGTTCTCTTCATAAGAATTTCATGTAATTATCACTAATACTGACGGTTCTGAACATAACCAGTACTACATGGGGATCACAACAGTCTACAGCATCAAAGGGCCTAAAAGGAATAAATTCATAAGGGAAACTTATGCACATAAGACATGAAACTAAATAAAACAAAACCAATCTCTACTTTTTAACCTTGAGAGAGGGGCAAAATGGTTCCTATGATATACTAAATTATATACATTCAGACATCTTTCTTATTTCCTTTGATATATTTTTGTCTTACTCAAATATTAAGCTGGACAGAGCAACCTTGAATTGAGCCCATATGCCTTAAAGCTTATTCACTAATGATGTTTAAGCTGAATTTAGTTCTAATAAAATTGAAGATGAAATCATAGAGCAATAATAGTGGCTTTATAAATAAACAGGAAATGGTTATGATGCATTATATTCAATTTTTAACAGCACACACGTGTATAAATTTATGGATATAGTTTGCATTATTATTTTTACATTTCTGGAAAAATATTAATTCCATGTGATAGAATGAAATGCATTGTCCTCTCCTATTATTCATAACATATCCCATATTCTCTCACCCTGACTTTTGTTTGCTAGAGGATAAAACTCAGGCTAGAAGGGATTTTTCCTTAAAGAGGGAGAGGCTACCATGCAATACAAATGTTTCCCATGACATGAGATGCATTACATTCTATTATTAACATCACATGAGAAAAATGATGAAATCAACTATATGTACAGAATACATTGTACATTATATGTATGATAAATATTTACAAATAGTTTGATCAAAACTTTTAGTTTTGTAGACCTCTTAGAGAGCATATAAGCACTTCCTCAGAAATTCCAAGTCAGCATTAAAATATATTTATTCTTCTTATATAACAAAATTCTGTAAAACAAATATACTTGTATTAAAAATGTGAATACCATATGAACCTACAGCATTGGTGTCCATGCATAAGAACCATGCAAGCTCTGCAAGACAAAAACCCAGCACAGAACTGCAAAAATGGGTAGCAGAATCCAGTCTTAGCTGAAGAAATACTGGCAGCCAATTACCGTTGGGTGAGGAAGAACTTGCCAGAGTATACAAATTACTCAAAATCACTAATGTTCTAGTGACTCTGGATAGGCTGACTGAGGGTGAACTGGCACTGACGAATGGAGGGAAGAACAATTTGGCACAATAGACCCTAAGACAAATGACAGAATGTATGAACTCTGGAGGAGGGGGCTATGGGAGGGTGCCAATGGAGAGGGCTATAAAGGAGATTAAGACTGACTGCGATGTGATGTATAAAATAAACAAAAATTGAATAAAAAATCAAATGAGACAGATTCTAAAAAATGTGAGTATTCCATGGTTTTTTGGTTTATTTATTTATTTTTTGTCTTTTTGAGACAGGGTCTCCCTGTAGTCCCAGCTGTCTTGGAACTCACTTTGTAGACCAGGCTGGCCTTGAACTCATAAAGATCTGCCTGCCTCTGCCTCCATGGTTTTACAGCAAAGTTAACTTAGTAAATTGATTTTATACATACATATATACATTTTTATTTTTTTAATAAAATAAAATAATTTTAATAAAAATTAAATTAAAAAAAAATTTAAAAATAAAAAATAAAATAAAGTAAAATTGATTTTAAAAATCATATTGTAAATAAAGACAGAAAAAAAAAAACTAGGTACATAATGTTTAATGCCAGAATGGAATTATATTCACTCTCTTTGTAGAGCAAGTCAGTGGTAATGCAAAGTTTAGTTTCTTTTAATTATAAATTAGCTTTATTTACTTTTTAAAAGATTTTTAAGTTTTGTGCATTTCATACATTGTTTCTCATTCCAATCTAGACTCATCTCCCCTTCCATGCCTCGCCACCCCACCGGAATTCATGCACCCTGCCATTCCTGCCTTGTATCTTTTTCTGATTCTTTTCAAAGTTTTTCAAAGCAGAGGTTTATTTTCTTGGGGGAACTTTACTGTTTTAGTCCCTTCCCTGTCCCAGTTCTTCTGCTGTTGTTGTAGTTCCCTCCAATCTGTATTGCTTTAACCTATGCATATATATATATATATATATATATATATATATATATCACACCTATACTAAACTTATATCATCTGTACACAAGCTGTCACTTCCATATCATATTTCAGGATTCACATTTTTCTTTTTAAATATATATTATTCTCAAATATGCCTACATATCCGCCACCCATATACCAAGAGCACAAAGTCTAAAAATAAGTGGTGGGTTGATTCTAGAGACTATAAGGGATTTACATTATAAGCACACAGTTGCTTTCAGGGAAAAGAGTATACAACATTGATGTTGCTCAGTTTGCCTTACAACTCAGTGCTGGGTACTAGCACCCACAAATGAGGGATACCATTCGTTGTTTGTTTTATTGGGACTGTGTTACTTCACTTAGCATAATATCTTCTAGTTCTATCCATTTACCTGCAAAGTTCCTGATGCCTTCTTTCTTTACCACTGCATAAAACTCCACTGTGTAGCCGGGCGTGGTGGTGCACGCCTTTAATCCTAGCACTCTGGGGGCAGAGGCAGGGGGATCTTTGTGAGTTCAAGGTCAGCCTAGTCTGCAGAGCGAGTTCCAGGACAGCTGAGGCTACAGGGAGACACTGTCTCCAAAAGACCAAAAAACCAAACAAACAAACAAACAAACAAACAAAAACTCCACTGTGTAGATGAACCACATTTTCTCTATCCACATTTTTGTCATCCGCTCATCAGTTGAGGGGCATTCGTGTTGGTTCCAGCTCTTCTCTATTGTGAAGAGAGCTGCAATAAACATGAATGTGCATGTATCTTTGCATTAGGATGAGCCTTGTGGGTATATACCCAGGAGTGGTATGGCTGGGTCAGGTGGTAGGCTCATTTTGAGTCTTTTCAGGGTTCTCCATACTGCTTTCCATAGTGGTTGTATGAATTTACATTCCCACCAGCAGTGGATGAGTGTTCCCCTTTCCCCACAACCTCTCCAGCATTTGATATCATTTGTTTTCTTAATCCTAGCCAGTCTTATCAGAGTGAGATTATATCTTAAAGTTGTTTTAATCTGCATTTCCTTAATTATAAGCAATGTTGAACTTTTTAAAATTTTATTTATTTTTTTATGTGTATGAATGTGCTGTCTGCATGTAGGTTGGTACACCCATGTCATGCAACGACACGGAAGTCAGAAGAGGATGTCAGATTCCCCTGGAACTGGATTCAAAGACGTTTCTCAGCCACCATATGGGTGCTGGGATCGAATTTGGGTCCTCTGCAAAAGAAGTGGGAACTCTTAACCACTAGGCCATCTCTCCAGGCCAACAATGTTGAACATTTTTAAGATGTTTCTCAACCATCTTTATTTCCTCATTTGTGAAGTCTCTGCTCAGTTCTTTATTTCATCTGTTGAGTGAGGCATTTGATTTCCTACTTCTTTATTTTCTGAATAGTTTATATATTCTGGATGTTAATGCTCTGTCAGATGTACCACTAGTGAAGGTTTCCTCCCACTCTGTGGGTTTTCTCTTCACTTCCCTGATAGTTTCTTTTGCTGTGCTGAAGCTTTTGAGTTTTATGCGGTCCCACTTATCACTTTCTGTGCAGCTGATGTCTGATTTAGGAAGTCTTCTCCTTTGCCTAAATCTTTTTTTTTCCCCCCAGGGGAGAGCGCGAGCGCAGTCCCCCACTACCTTAAATTATGCAGCCGAGTTTCCCGCATTTGGGGAAATCGCAGGGGTCAGCACAGCCCGAGTGCAATGGATGAGCCTCACCCTGGGAAAACCACCTTCTTGATCATGGTATCTCCTCTGCCAGGTTGCTGCCAGCATTTTCTTCTATCACCTTCAGAGTTTCGGGTTTCAAGTTAAGGTATTTGATCCATTTGTAGTTAATTTTTTTTTACAGGGAGAGTGGTAGGGGTTTAGTTTTATTCTTCTACAAGTGGTAATCCTGTTTTTCCAACATCATTTGCTGAAGATGCTGCTTTTCTTCCATTGAGTCTTCTTGGCCCCTTTGTAAAATATGAGGTGGCTGAAATTGTGTGTGCTGAAGACTCAAAATTGTGTGTGCTTCAATTTTGTTTCATTGGTCTACAAGATAGACAGACCTCTAGCCTAGTTAACCAGAAGAAAGAAAGAACAACTCCAAATCAATAGAATTTGTAATGAAAGGGGAATCATCACAACACACAATGAAAAGATCCAGACAATAATGCAGGAATATTTCAAAAACCTATACTCTACTAAATTTGAAAACTTAAGAGAAATGGATGAATATTTGAAATCCTGGGAATCAACAAAGCTTAACCAAGAAGAGATTGACAGTTTAAACAGACCCATAACATTTGAGGAAATTGAAGATGTAATAATAAACCTCCCAACTAAAAAAACCGCCTAGGCCTGGATGGTTACACAGCAGAATTCTATAAAACATTTAAAAAAGACTTACAGCCATTACTTCTCAAACTGTTCAGAAGAATACAAACAGAAGGAAATCTTCCAAATTCCTTCTATGAAGTCAGCATCACTAATACCAAAACTAGGCAAAGATACAACCAGAACAGCAAACCATAGACCCATCTCATTAATGAACACAGATGCAAAAATTCTCAACAAAATATTTTCAAAACACATACAGACCCATATCAAAAAGATCATCTATCATGATCAAGTTGGATTTATACCAGAGATCTAGGGATGGTTCAACATACATAAATCAATAAATATCATAAAACACATAAATGGACTGAAAACAAAAACCACACAATCATCTCAGTTTATGCAGAAAAAGCCTTCAACAAAATCCAGCATCCCTTTATGCTTAAAGTCCTAGAAGGAACTGGACTAGAGGGATCATTCCTAAATGTAATCAAAGCCATATAGAAGAAACCCACAGCCAACATCACCCTAAATAGAGAAAAGTTAGAACCATTCCCCTTAAAGGCAGGAATATGGCAAGGCTGCACACTACCACCACTCCTCTTCAATATAGTGCTTGAAATGCTTGCTAGGAAAATAAAGCAAGAAGGGGAAATTAAAGGAGTACTAATTGGAAAAGAGGAAGTCAAACTGTCCCTTTTTGCAGACAATATGATAGTTTACCTAAAGGATGCTAAATACTCCACCAGAAAACTCCTAGAAATGATAAAGACTTTCAGTAAAATGGCAGGATACAAAATTAATTTACGAAAATCAGTAGCTTTTCTATACACCAAGGAACAATTGAAGAAGGAATATAAGGATACCTTCCCAATCACAATAGCATCAAAAACATTAAAATACCTAGGAACAAACCTAACAAAGAACACCAAAGATCTCTACAACAAAAATTTTATTTACTTTTTAATTTATTATTTTATTACTTTTAAATACAGAATACATTTATTTCAATTGATATAAACAGGGGAACCAAGGCCTTAGAGTTATCTCTCCCTGTACTCCCCCCTCTGCTCCCCCCTCTCAATCCCCACCCATTTACTTCCTACTTTACTATTCTCCTTTCCTCCTTTAAAAAAGCCATATATGGAAACCTGCCACAACAGGAGCTACTACTACTATGTGTGTGTGTGTGTGTGTGTGTGTGTGTGTGTGTGTGTGTGTAGAGAGAGAGAGAGATTAAAGGAGTTATCTTTTAACAGGTAGACATTGACTCTACTAGATACCCTATGCTTGCAATGTAAAACTCCCATGCCAATCGACTCCCTCTTTTGAAGCTAGGTGTCCCATAGACCATCAAACAATGCTGGCCATTGCCCCTGCTCTTGGTTAGCCACAAGAACTTCACAGTAAGACACTACTGCTTAAGACATTACAAACACTATTTGAACAAACAAGGAGATGTCAGGTGGTTCTGACCTCAAAGCTTCATTCTCTACTGCCCAGCTTTCATAGTGCTTGAAGGTGCTGTGCAAGTTTCCTGAAGAGAAGATTTAGCATGAACTTTACCCAATTGTGAATCCTGTGAGCTACAACTAGCCTGAAAGATATGCCCACCAGTGCAATAGTGTCAGGGATATTATAGGAATAACCAACTGCTTTTTAATTGGATTTATGATCCAGTTCATGGGATGGAGCCCATACCTGATACTAATATCAGGCCTAGGAGCTTAAGGCTAGATAACTCACAGGCCATGGGAGAGAGTCCAATAAAACTACTTGCAGAATAGATATAATATTGAACTGATTTCTAATGACTATTCTTATCCCCATAGATTAATGCACCTTTCAGCTTGCAACAGAGAAAATTCCTTATTAGTAGATGAACACAGAGAACCACACAATTGGCCAAGGTGTAGAGAATAAGAGGGCGCAGAGTCTGTATCTGTGAACAGGACACTTACAGCAATTTCTGCACCCCAAGGCTTAGGGATCCTTGCAGAAGTGTAGGCAAAACATTGTCAGAGCCAGAGGAGGTGGATGACCACAAAGAAGCAGAGTTTTCCAGACATCTAGTTAGTTACTCATATTAACTCACAGCAATTCTGACCTCATGGACAAGTCCCACTTAAGGTCAAGTCAGAAAAAAATCCCAACACAGACATATGGAGGTAAGAAGCCCTACCTGAGGAACTACTGGAAAAGATGACTGCTGGGAAGGGTAGATTCAGTCTTATTTAAGGGTGAGATTCTTTTTTTTTTTTTTTGGACTTTTTTTTGAGACAGGGTCTCCCTGTAGCTCTGACTGTCCTGGAACTCACTCTGTAGACCAGGCTGGCCTTGAACTCACAAAGATCCTCCTGCCTCTGCCTCCCAAGTGCTGGGATTAAAGGCATGCACCACCACACCCGGCCTAAGGATGAGATTCTTAGTAGGTTGACCAGGTTCCAATGAAAAACACATACCCACAGGTCCATTTGTGAACACATAACAAACTTTAGATTAGAATATATATATATATATATATATAATATATATATATATATGAAAGTCCCCCCAGAATAAAATAAATAAATACTATAAGTGACAAAAGTATTGGCTAAATAAGGAATACTAAACAAAGGCTGATGGTGATCAATTTCATCCACCCAAGATGAATTAAGGATGCTCCTTATGAAGAGCTGACATCCATTTCTTTATCTTCATATACCAATACTGAAGAACATGAAAAAAACAACAGCAGTTCATTGCATAGAGCTAGAAAAAAAAACATTTAGCTAGAAAGCCAACACAAATATCTGTATCAGGAACTGGCAGGTGTATATAATCAATATGCATAAACTGCTTTCTTCTTCATTGTTTGCTTTTCTTCTTTAATAAAAATTGAATGTAGCCCACTTCTCCTTTTGTAATAACAACCTTTCAAGCCCTGCCCTGTTAAAAAGATTCTTTACATGTGTAATTAGTTACTAATTGAACCTTCTGGGGAAGAAAAGTTAATAAAATATTAATATGTGCTTGAAATGGTGCCTGAATTTTGGCTGAATACAAAGCCGATGCAGAAATCAGAGCTCTCAAACATGACTGTTATAGAAGAAGAGTTTCATCACCTGGAAACTTGCAAAAGATTCAAAGTGTTTGCCAGACCCCACCCCACATCTCCAGATACCAGAACTTTCCCAGGCATAGCCATAAATCTGTATTTAACAAACCCCATGGTAAGTCTGATGCATGTGCAAATTCAAGAACTGTGCTGGAATGAAAATGCTCCCCAGAATTTACTATGAAACAATACAAGTTACATGTTTATTATCATTTAATAAAAATAATATAATGATTTATGGAACAAGCTCCAATCTCAGCTATATGCAGACACTCGAGTACCACAGCTGAGGATCTGTGATCAGACCAACTTCACTGGAGCTACTTCCTGGTAAAGGGAGAGATTAGATTTTTTATTTAGTGCTAGTTAACCATTCTCTTAGTAATATTAAAGTCCACCTACTGCTTAAAAACATCTTTTAATTCCGATGGCACACAATAGCCTACTTTACCATGTTGGAGTGTGATGAAGCCAGAAGATTGCTGTTCCACTAAAGAATCCTTTTCCACTCCCTGACTCACCTCACATGTCTGGCACTAGTAAGGAAAGTATGTCAGATGATGGCACATAAATTTTTAAAAGACCCCAGTGTGGAACACAAGGGCAAGATTGATGGCTGTTTGAGCTTGCCAAGGAGGAACCTTCAAACACTTCCTTAAAAAAAAGAAAATCCGAGGCTGGAGAGATGGCCTAGCGGTTGAAAGTGCTGACCGCTCTTGCAGAGAACCTGGGTTCGATCCCCAGCACCCACATGGTGGCTTAGAACCGTCTGTAACTCCAATTCCAGGAGAACTCCAGTTCCAGGGGAAACCGAGACCCTCTTCTACCCTCTGCGGCATTGTACAACATGGGTGCACAAACCTACATGCAAACAGTACACTCATATAAATAAATAAATAAATAAATAAATAAATAAATAAATAAATGAAAAAAGAAAAAAGAAAATCCTCCAATTCAGGTAATATTTGTATGTATGTATGTATATATTTATGTATGTATGTATATAATTATGTATGTGTATATATATGCAATACAAGTTGTAGAGAACAGCAACAACAAAAGAACTAGAAAACAAACATACAAACATAAACCTCTAGAAAGACTCAGAAAAAGATGCAAGACATGTATGGCAGAGTACAGGAACTCAAGTGGGGTGGGGGGCATGGAAAGGGAATTGAGCCTAAATTAGATTGAGAAATGATGTATGATGTATGGAAAAAGTTTCATAACAATAAAAAATAAATTAAAAAACATTTTATTACTCTTTTTACTTTGTGTGTCTGAGTATATAGCCTTCATGTATATAGGTACACCCATATTTTGCAATGTCCACAAAAGTCAGAAGAAGGCATTAGATCCCCTGGACCTGGAGTTATGGATTGTTGTTAGCCACCATGTAGGTGCTGGGAATCAAAACCAAGTCCTCGGCAAGAGCAGCCAGTGTTCTTAACGGCTGAGCCGTCTCTCTAGCCCTAGCAATTAAAATTTTTAATTGCTTCATTTGTTTGAGTTTCTTAAAGAATAAGAGGTTTTAAAGCCAATTTGCTCTCATTCTCTTTTGCTAGCCTAGCATTTGGGGAGACCTGATAATTCTTATGCCCTGCCAGGCAGAGCTTACCAGTCAATAAAAGAAGATCTTGGGGGTAGCAAGAGATCCTAACTATATCACAGTCCCATTCCCTGATCATCACTCCAAGCCCTTATTAGAATCAGGCCAGCACACACACACACACACACACACACACACACACACACACACACACCTGCCCACCCCACAAAAGCTCCTGCAATTTTAAAGCACAGCAAGATGGCCAGCCTGCACTGTAAATGCATCCATGTACCTCCCAAAACTTCATGTCCTAGCACCACCACCTTGGACCAAATAGTCAAGGTGAGAGTAAAAGCAGAGCTAGTTCAATTTTTCACAAATAAGTGTGGTCTTCCACCTCCGGAACACTGCCAAGTTGGCCTTGTTTGGGTTTGACACAGAAAATAATGATATAATGATAAATATTCTCACTAAGCTTGTACAGTCCTGCACACATAGCTAGAGGAAAAAAAAGAAAAATTCCTCCCACAAAACAAAGCATTGTTTTTGTGTAATTGTCACAGGTGTAATTGTCAATTTCCAAATTTCCTTTCCAGCAGATCTCTTTCATCTTTGGGGTACTAAAAAACACAAAATCTCAAATTGATCTTGTTCAAGAGCCTAACAAAAATAGGCTGTGAGAGGTAGAGCTGAAATCAAAATCAACATGCTCGATCCACTCTAAATGTAACATGCCCTGGGACACACAACAGGGCACTTTAGAACAAGTGCTGTGTGTTATCATTAAATCACCTTAAAGCTACCTCAATTCAGTACTTCAGAATGTCTCAAAAGGCTCAGAAAACACTTGTCCATAAAAATGTATCTTCTGAAAGATTTTCACTTTATGCTAGTATATTAAAAGTGTGTCTAAGGACAGACAACACTCAGAGCCACTGTATTTCAAAGAGGAGCCCTGCTCTTTGGAGACTTAGACAGTAGGGTCCCCTGATAACCAAACCAGCCCATCTACACCATCCGACAGCTACAACCTCGAGGAAACATCTAAGGACTCTCTTGAAAAGAAAATATCCCTTGCCTTTGCAGCAAAGCCTATAGCAGAATAAAAACAAGCACCTTTACTGGTAGGAGTTACGGAGTGAGGCTAATGTGGAGCTCTCTCAGAAATGAACTCTCTGCTGATGGTATGAGCACTACAGTATTTCTGTCATAAACCTTGTCCAGCCTCCATGAGAGGCATTCCTATGCACGCCTCACTAAACCACCTATCAGAAATCACATGTAGAAAGAAAAGTGGGCATTAGAATTTCTTTTCAGTTAAATGGAGTTTCATTATATCATTCAAATTGTTAGAGTAAAAATGCATTTCCAAAAGTCTAATGAAGGCGGGTAAGTTGCAAAGTTCTTATTTCCATAATTTAATAGCATTTATGTAATAAAGACTTAGAAAATCTCTTGTCAGCAGCAGCTATCCAAAGTCAATCACCCTTTATCATTTTCACAAAATAAATACACATGTTTTTCTTCAAGGTGGAAAGTTTCAGAGTATTAGATTTGTTGGAACTTAATATGTACTATATTAGCAAAAGTACAGGGGACTCTGCTCCATCAAGAACATTTAATCCAGGTACTTCTTCAGTGTGTGGCTTCTGAACCCTGAGAAATAGACTAATGCCTCCAACTTGAATAAACAGAGAATTAACATTTTCCTGTTTTCAAATAAAGGGCTTCCTTGAAAACAAGTCAATGTTTTTACAGTATTTTTTTGGTTGTTGTCCCTTTTTGTTCCTGTATTTTCTTCCTAACTGGACCACTAATGATTTAAGTCATATGAAGCAAAATATATTTGTACTTATTAATGTGTCACTAATATTTTCCTAGTTCAGACATTATTTTCCTTTCATTTGGAAAAATCATTCTTTCATTCCTTACCTTACTGTCTGATTTTTATACTTAAAGTGCTTCTTAATAATATAACCAAGTAAATCCTACCTGCAAAGCAAAAACATACATGAATTAATGGAAACCATTCAACTAAAGATTCCAATTTGATCACCCTGGTTATGACTCTACATTTACTGACTACAATAAGGCTATCTCCTGTCATCCAGCATCCCATCAGACTACACTATCTTCCTACCTCCAGCCGTCTACCTTGGAGTCAGTTTGACATTTGCTCAAGCTTCAAATGAGTATGGGAAAAGTTTTTACTACCCCCAAACTCTATAGGAGCATTGTGATAACCATGGTTGGTCCTGCCATTGTTGACTTTGGCTCAAGTCTTTTCCTCTAGCCTTCCACTAATGACGTTGACTTTAGTGTGCATAGGATTCATGCTAAAGTTTTGAAATAAATATGGCCTTTTGAGACTCATTCCCAATATTAAGCAGTTCTTGACAGCACCTAGGAACAAGTACTTTATTTTGGGTTCCAAGTTATTCTAATAAAGACTATATGACAGGATACAGAGATATGTCTTCTGAACCTATAGGAAGGGAAAAAAAATGAAGCAAAGGGGACTGATGACTTTCTTACAATAGCATAAAAGGCAATATAAGAGTGGTCATTCTCTGGGGCTGGAGAGATGGCCTAGCGGTTAAGAGCGCCGACCGCTCTTACAGAGGACCCGGGTTCGATCCTCAGCACCCACATGGCGGCTGAGAACCGTCTGAAACTCTGATTCCAGGAGAACTCCAGTTCCAGGGGAATCCGACACCCTCTTCTGGCCTCCGTGGCATTGCACGACACGGGTGCACAAACTTGCATGCAGACAGTACATTCATACACATACGGAAATAAATAAAATTAATAAAAAAATTAAAAAAAAAGAGTGGTCATTCTCTCTAGTCTCCAAAACCCACAAGGTCATTTTGTTCCTTTCAATTTTAATTTTACTTTGCCAGAGTTCACCCTGCCCTACTCTCGGGTGTGGAATATCCACTGGTATAAAACTTAGTTATGAACTCTGTAACATCATTTTCTGCTTATGAGCAGTCATACAATGATCTTTGACTTTATCCACTGCCCTTGAGAATTACGCTTACACCATGTGTGGAACAATCTCATGGGAAACTGTGTAGGAATTCCACTCTGGAGCTCATTGGAGGTTTAACTGAAGCACAAACGAGGCAGCACGAAATTGAGTTTGCAGAAAGCATCACTTTGGTGTTTTGTTTTTAGTTTTACAATGTGTGGCCAACTGAGGTAAGTTAAAGTAGAAGATATGTTTTCCTCTACTGGGACCAGTATATCTGATCATTTTATGACCTATTGTTGAGGTGAAGATTCTATATTCTCACAATTCCATAAATAGCTACTGAATACTTCACATTTTCTTTTAAGGAATCAGTATGTGAAATTCAGAATAAAGTGTGACACATGTTTGTGCAGAACTAAAGATTTAAAATTCAAATCTTGTGTATCAAAGACCTGCAAGGAATATGGTATCATATGAAAAAATGTGGCAGACCACTAACTCAATCATTAAAGCTTAAAGAAAGACAAAGAGGAAAATAACTCAATCTGCTCAGAGGACAAACTTTTTAAAACTTATAGATAATAACATCCAGAGAGGCATGGTGCCACACAGCAGTAACTCCCACATTCTGAAGGAAGAGGCAGGTGCATGCAAATCCCAGGCCACCATTGGCTGCATAGAGATTCTGCCTCAAAAACAAAAACCACCAAAAAAAAAAAAAAAAACCTGGAGGCTTCAGAGAGGGTTCAGCAGGTAAGAACACTGGCTGCTCTCGGAGAGGACCCAGGTTCAGTTCCCAGAACCTTCTTGGTGGCTAACAACCCCTATTTCAGGGGATCCAACACCATCTTCTGGCCTCTGTGGACATTACACAGCACAGACATACTCCATACATCCAAGTAAAACACTCACATCCATAAAATAATAACAATAATAAAATGCATATGTTACAATAGAGACGTGCACTTCTAGAATATTGTTTTCTAGAATATTGTGTGACTGAAGACACACAAGTCTTTTTTTTTTTCAAATATACTTTAGACTGTCTTAAGCAACAACCATACTAGGAACATGGAAGAGAATTTTCTGTGTGGAAGGAGCCTGCTCAGCCTTCAGTCATTTTAGATCTCTTCTGCAGATCACTTCATTTTCTTTTATAAGAGATGGAATATAGGGCCTAGAGCCAAATATGCATTTTACTAATAATTACAAAAGTCCATTTCCCAAAAAAAAAAAAAAAAAAAAACTGGCCTTCTGGGTACTGTGACTTCAGTCTTTACAAAGTCTGAGAGATCACCAACTTTCACTGAGAAGGAAAAAACAGTAAGTAATGAGTGTAATCACTCTGAAACACTGCACTCTGTGCCCTTCCAGCTTTTCTACCTTCATCTCAGAGAAGGGACCAAAAACCAGAATGAAGCCAAGGGAGGTGACAGAAACCCTAACTCTGTTGATTCTGTGCTTTAGAGCCTGGCAAATGTCTATGGCATTTCAGTATGCTAAGAATTATTTTGTAATCCCAGTACCCAAGGAGAAAAAGAGGGAGATGTCTGTGAGATAGAGGCTAGCCTAGTCTATATAGTGAGTTCCAGGACAGCTATGGCTGCAAGTAAGACCGTTTCAAAATGACCAGAAAAAATAATGTAAGAATAGCCAGTAGTTTGGAGATCAGAACTAGAGGATAAATTTAGAGCACAATATAAACTATATATTATTCTTTAAAAGAGGAATGCCTCACCCATTTCTCCTCAAAATATTTATTTTATAAAGCACAATAATATTTTAAAAATTAAGCTTCATGTTTTTAGAAAGATTTTTGAAGGCATTTCTCAAATAAGCTAATCATGCAATAAGAAAAAGACATGATAGGCGGCTGAGAGCCGTCTGAAACTCCAATTCCAGGAGAACTCCAGTTCCAGGGGAATCCGACACCCTCTTCTGACCTCCGCGGCATTGCACGACACGGGTGCACAAACCTGCATGCAGACAGTACATTCATACACATACAGAAATAAATAAAATTAAAAAAAAAAGAAAAAGACATGATAAAATCAAGCAACAAATAAAAATGCAGCAATAAACATTATTATATTACATGCACATGATGATGCAGAAAAATTGAATTATGGGGGGTTGATGACAAATTATGGGAAATAGCATGGGAATGTAGAGAATAATAAAAACGTTAAAAAGTAAGATGGGAAGGGAAGACGAAGGAGAACAGTGGTACAGCTGCAAGCTATAAATAATATATAATTCCAAATTTGAGTAAGCTAAGGAAATGATTAAACAACATCAATTACATTAAGAATTTATGCACACCAAGCATTTTCAGACATAACAAACCCTATATTTTAGATTAATGAAAACAACCAAAATCAATATAAATTTTATCCGTGTTATCCAACAGCAGGAGCTCAGAAGGATTCTTTGTAAAAGCGCAAGTCCATGTTTCCATTCCCAACACTATCCAAATGCATGACTACAAAGAAAACAAAGAGAAAAAAAGAGGCGAAAACTCCAATAGAGCAGAAAGCTATTATACTCAGCTAACTATGACATTTGCATGTAAGTTGACTCAAAGAATCTTAGATCTCCCCGGCCTCAGCATTATATATTTCCTCAGACCTTAAAATATGCCCTGTCAGTTTCAGAGATAAATTTTTAATCACCAAGAACTGCAAAACCGTGTGATAAAAAGCACTTTTCAGAAAACCCTAAAACTACTAAAGACCAAAAGGAAATTATAAATTAAAGTTACCAAAATAATTGATGACGATGGTTCTAAATCTTTGGTAGAATTAAGATAACAAAACAGAAAACAGAGGTTGAGCTAAAAAAGAAGCCCCCGTCTAATATTTTCGCATTTAAAAAATGCTATGAGCCAAGCATAGTAACACAAGTCTATAATGCCAGTATTTCGGAGAAGGAGAAAGGTCAAGTGTTCTAAGCCATCCTCTGCTACCTAAGGCTTTTGAAGTGCTTTGCCACATCAGGATGAAAGCCAAGTTCAATCCCCCAAACCCAAGTTAAAAAGCCACATGCTTGATGTATGTCTTGGGTTCACTTGCCAGTCATCCTAGACTACTCTGTGAGCTCCAAGCAAATGAGAGATCTTGTCTCAAAAAACAAGGAGTTAGGCTCCCAAGAAATAACACCCAAGTTGTTCTCAGACCTCCACATTCATGTGTATATACACCCATTCCTCTAGAACATTCACCCGCAAATTTGTGTACTTAGAAGGAGAAAATGAGAACAGTCAAAGAAAAAGACATCCTGAAGACTACGGAAGGGTTGCACCTGATAGGGCCACTTCTAGCCTCTATGGGCTTTGCATGCACAGGTGCACTTACATACACAGAAAATAAAAATAAATAAATCTAAAATATTTGGACATTTAATAGAAAAAAAAAACCTGTGAAACAATTAAGTGTAGTACAAAGAGGAAAAGACAAAACAGATTTTTTTAAAAGAAAAGGAAATCTTCTACTAATGAGCTTGAAATCATATAATTAAATGCAAGAATTCCTTTAAATGATATTATAGTTTTTAAAAATTTGATTAGAATGTTAAAAACTGGTTGAAGGAAGAATTATGAACTTATTAAATAATTGTTAAATTATTAAGTATTTAATTATTTCAAAAAGGAAAAGCTCCTGTGATAGTCATATATTTTCAGAAGCAGAAAGTGTATAAGGATGCCAATAATCCTCAAATGAATATTTCATGTTTAATGATTTTAAAGTTACCAGGAGATTTAGGAACTTAGAAAATAAATGACTCCCTAGAGTACAGAACTATCTGGTAGAAGTCGTGCTCACAAGAATGTTCTGTAATTTTGTACTGTCTGACATGTGTAGCTATTCTGGACACTTGAAAAAGGTCCAATAAGGTTGAAAAATAAAATTTTAATTGTATTTAATTTATATTTAAATATCCATGTGTGACTAGTGACTACCATATTAGAGTAGATCTACAGAATATCCAAGATGCTCTAGTTAAGAGTTTAAGAGAAAATTGCGGTCCAAGCCAAACATATTTGAGAAGTGTTCACATTCCAAACATGGTATGAAATGTCAGCAATAAAGATCATGTCATACCATGATAGGGCACAAAATTAACATGAGCAATAGAGCATTGTTTGTAAAATTTAATTAACAATGAACTTTCTAAGAAGGAAGGATTAATTAATTGATGAGGTTGATATCACCAGTTAAAATTTAGAAAGAAAATCAATTCAGAATCTTATATCAATAATAAATAAATTTCATATTGTCTTTTTAAGAACTCACACAGAAAATAACCATAAGAAACAAAATTGGTTATTTGACAGACCTTTGGATAGGGAATAGTATTTAGATATACATACAAAAAAAGAAATCAGAAGGCAATAAATATATATAAACCTACAAAAAAGTAATAAAAGCATATCAACAGCCAAAATATTTAGAATATCGTTTTTGCAAAGTGTCAAAACCAAAACCTTAAAACACAACACAAGAAACACATTCAGCAAACAATTTTGTTTTTGTTTTTGGTTTTTGAGACAAGGTCTCCCTTTAGTCCCAGCTGGCCTGGAGCTCGCTATGTAGACCAGGCTGGACTTCCAGAGATCCGCCTGCCTCTGCCTGCTGAATGCTGGGATTAAAGGCATGTGTCACCACGCCCGGCTCAGCAAACAATTTAATCGTATGCTTTTCTATCACTAATAATATCATTAGGAATCTCCTTTGTAGCCTGGTATGTATAACATGAACTTTAAATAATTAACAGTTACAGCTAGTGCGAACCATTAAAGGACCAGTTTTCTCCTGTCCCAGAGAGGTGTCATACCTGATTCTTCTATCCTAGCCCCCAGATATCAAGCCTATCACCAGCTCCATGGATTCTACCTCCATAACATCACCAAACTGCCTCTCACCATCTCCCCCTCCTTGTTTCACATTTAAGCCATCTGAGTCATTCAACAGAGCCAACACACTGACCAGCTTGCCAATATCCAGGAATTCTCTCAACCTCTCCTGTAGTTGAAGAGGTAAATTTTTTCTTAGTTCTATTTGTGGCTTTTATGTCTTGGTCTGCCAAAAGAAATCCCAAATCTATCTCACAGCCCACAGTCAACTACAAAACTGCCCCTCCTAAACTGTTTTTTTCTTTTTTTTTTTCTTTTTTCAATTTTTTTTTTATTAATTTTATTTATTTCTGTATGTGTATGAATGTACTGTCTGCATGCAAGTTTGTGCACCCGTGTCGTGCAACGCCGCGGAGGTCAGAAGAGGGTATAGGATTCCCCTGGAACTGGAGTTCTCCTGGAATTGGAGTTTCAGACGGTTCTTAGCCGCCATGTGGGTGCTGGGGATCGAACCGGCGTCCTCTGTAAGAGCGGTCGGCGCTCTTAACCGCTAGGCTATCTCTCCAGCCCCTAAACTGTTTTTTTCTAAGGACTCAAAGAAACACCAACTACTCTTTCCATCCTTGGTTCATGGCACACTATTCATCTTAATTCTTCTACAACCTAAACCTCATTTTTTAGTTCCAGGACTTTGTGACTACTCTTTCTTCTGCCTGGAACATTCTATAGCTGCTGAGTCATCCTTCAAAGTTGAGCTTCACTGATCCCCTGGATCAGAAGGCTTTGTTATTCATTCATTTCCCTCCTCTCTCTCCTCTCTCCTCTCTCTCTCCCTCTCTCTTTGTCTCCTTCAGTTGGTGTTTTATTGTGGAGCCTCTAAAAACCCTGTTCTCTTACACAAAGCCATCCCACACATTTGGAGAGCAATTTGCCAGTAGGAATCTTCCTGTGTAGGAATCTGAAGCAAGTAAATAATATAGACCATGCTGATTAAAGTATAATTTTAATATTGATACACCACAAAAACTTAAATGCTCCTGATAGTTTAGAAGTGTAGAGATTCAGTGTTTAGACATTGGAAATNATATTTGTAAACTAACAGTTGTACGATTTGAACAAGCTACTTATCCTAAGTTCCAGTTTTTGTGGTTTTAATTAATAAAGTAATCATTTATTTCATTTTAATTTTCACAAATCTGAAAAAAGTGACAAAAGTGCTCACACTACATAAAAGTTTTAAAAAGATTAAATGTTTTGGTTTAAATGCATTTAATTAGAGACTCAGAAAACCAGGTTATTATTATGTATTAGTAAATGTCAGCTATTACTCAATCTAGCTCCATCAGCAAAAATATATTGATCTCAAGTGATTTGCTTTGCTTTCTTGTATCCTCTTATGTCCTGAGATAAATATCCTGAGATAAAACATAGAAAAGGACTTTCAAAAGTGGTCAACAAAAGCATTATGGTAAAAGCATTTTGCCTTACAGTGATAATTTTTTAATTTCTTTTTTTATTGAGGTTTTGTGCATTTCATACAACATTTCTTAAAATTTAGACCCATTTCCCCTTCCTTGACCCCCCCCCCAAACTGCATGCATTCTTCCATACAGGTCTTTCATCTCTTCTCAGTTGCTTTTGAAGTTTTGGATGCAGAATTTTACTGTTTTGGGCAGAAGTTTACTGTTTCAATTGGTTCTTTGACTGAGTCTTTTATTGTTGTTGTTGTTGTTATTCCTTCCAATTTGTATCACTCCAAAATATGCATACACACATGTCATAATATACCAAAATTATGACGTCTGAATATAAACTACAGGTCAATTCCATTTAAGAATTCTTATGGTTCTAAGAATATTTATTAAGTAGTCATAAATAAAGTTATATTAGTTAAGGCATATAATTACAAACCAGGCACATCCAATCATATGAAAGTAGTTTCCTTTCATAGCATACTTGCTGTTTAGATATCTATCTTTTCAGTGACATCAATACTTGTGACTGGTGAGTGCTATGTATAAAAGGGGAGTTTCCAGATAGGACCTCTGATATAAGGAATAGAACACTGAAAGAAGAGTGCAAGTACTTAAGTTACAAAAACAAGGTAGATGTGGTGAGTAGTAGTCTAAGTAATTGGTTGGTGTAGGGTATTTGTTCGAAAAAATAATATCAACAAAGTTATTTCTTAAATTATGCATAATTAACATCAACATTTACATTCAAACAAAATGTCCATGGATTATTAATTCTTTATATATAATAATACTGGCAACATCCTAAAAAGCACATAATTAATAATACACTTTACTTCACATAGACTCTTCCTATATCATATAAACAAGTTCAATATTACTACGACCACCAAAACACACTAGGTAGTTTGAGCTATATTTTCCTGATCAGCAATACTTCTATTTTGATTGAACCCTAAAACATGTTTCTAATGGGAGTGAATTTTGTCAGGAATCTTCCTCATGGTCCTTGAAATGCAACATAGAAACATGGAAGATATGCAGTGAATGAGTGTATTTGTGTCCTTCCCATATCAGCAGATTAAGAATCTCTTCCCGAAGTTCAAACCAATCTGCATTCCTCACTTCCTTTATCTAAGGAGGGTCTTATTTCCATTCCAATGTCTCTTGCCTTCAAAGAGCACTTAGCTTTTTCTTCAGTCCCACACATAGAAAGGCAACATGGAAATCTCCCTGCAGAAATACCTTAGCCATAGGGATCTAACTCTGCTCCCACTTCAAGGTCTCTGACTGAATCGGTGCAGTGTTCACTCCTGCTGGGCCAGAGAATGAGGGTACTCACTCCTCCAAACATAAAACAAGGACTTTCTTGTCAAGCTGCCTAGAAAAACTCTTCAGTGAGCACAACCTGGAAAGCACACCAGTAGCTCAGGTTTGCATATGTACCCAGATCCAAGGAAAATGCTATAGAAACGTTCGTTCTCTGTCTTTCCCTTTTCTCTCTCTTGGCTTTCTCTTCTTTGTTTCCTAGCATGGTCTAGCATGACCCTACACACACTAGTTCTGAGTGAGAGAGAGAAGAGTGAGCAAAGAAGCTCTAACAAAACATAGAAACATGGTAAATGGCAAAAAGGAAAAATAACAAAATCTTGCATCAGTGATGGAAATAGAATTTTAAAAAACATTTGCCTAAATGCTTTAAAAAGCCTTGTTAAAAAAAAGCTCAGGGCTGGAGAGATGGCCTAGCAGAGGACCTGGGTTTGATCCCCCAGCACCCACATGGCGGGTGAGAACCGTCTTTAACTCCAGTTCCAGGGGAATCTGACACCCTCTTCTGACTTCCAGGGCATTGCACCACATGGGTGCACAGAACTACATGCAGACAGTACATTCATAGAAAGAAAGAAAGAAAGAAAGAAAGAAAGAAAGAAAGAAAGAAAGGAAGGAAGGAAGGAAGGAAGGAAGGAAGGAAGGAAGGAAGAAAGTTTTTTAAAAAAAAGATATTAAAACAAAGCTCAAAAATCAGTGACATGCTTCAAAACATGAAACTCGACACTCATTTGATCAACTTGATTGAACATACAAGCCCTCCCTGCTGGATGGTGGGACCCATGGGCTGTGTGGGTTTGGGCACAGCTGCTTGCAAATTGGTTTTACATGAAGGATGCTTGTACTCATAAATTATCACTTATTATTAAAAAATGAAAAAAAAACTGAGAGAAAGATGCAGGACAGTTATGGCAGAAGAATGCATGATCTGGGATGGAGTGGGTGGGGTGAGGGGAAGGGAAAGGGAAATATGCCTGAACTGAATTGGAAAATGATGTATGAAATACACAAAGCATCAATTTAAAAAAAATGAAAATTTAAAAAAAAACATGAAACTCAAAAGTTTTAAGGAGAGTTTACTCCAGAGTTTAAACCTTGGCTGTTGCCCTGATGAGCTTGACTTGTGTGAGCCTCAGGAATCTGGAGTAACTGTTTCTTACCTGTGAAACCAGGGTATCAGTCCCAGTCATTTAAAATTACTGTGTTCCTGTTTGTAATGAACTTAGTATGGTGCCAGGTAAAGCATTGCTATTTGAAGCATTATATCCTGAAAAATCATAGGGTGCTTTTGGAAGGATGATAGCAAGAAAATCATTGGAGAGAGGCAGAACAGAGGACAGACCAATATGAGAGAAGCTTGATTACTGTGATGTCTTGAAATAAAACATGACAGACTTCCTAAAGGAAGAAATGACCCCACTGGGAGACTCCTCAGAGCTCCAGCACCTTCAGACATTGCTCTCAAGGTGGTAGGTGAGTCTTCACATTTTCTGTCTGAAAGGGATTAGATAAAATGTGAATTCTGCCATCTCTGGGTTACTGTTTATATACACTAAGAATTAAATTATCACCTTCCTATTTACAAGAGTATAAGAAAAGGGTTTCTAATGAGAAGAGACACATGGTTATACTAAAGATAAACCTTTGTTCCATGAAAACAAAAATAAACTTCTCTTTCAGATTAAAAAAAAAGGCTCTCCAGTCTCTTCAGGAAATGCTCAGAGAAAGTGCAAAATAGGAGGAAACACAAATGCAATACAGACAGAGCAAGGCCGTCGCTGCAGAGGAAGGATTCGGCTGGGCCCTGGGGACGCCCTTTGCACAAACTCTTGCTTCTGTGTCATCGAGATATGTAAGGACAGCAATTGTCTGGACCCAGTAGAAACAAACTAAAGATGTCTTACCTTCCTGAGTGCTTATTTACTTGTTATTTCTACTGAATTACAAAGTTCTAGTCATATACACTACCCAGAGACCACATTAGGAAACGGACCAGGAAAGATTGAAACACCCAAGTCCAAAAAAAATCAACAGATCCTGCAGACTGACAAAAACAGTGGAGTCCCTTTTTCCGTGATTCCCAACACTGCTTCATAAGGAAAAACTGGCTTTAAAATGTTGAAGGCATGAAAAATACTGCTCAAAATTCAACTCATTTGATGCCGCACCCTTTAATTTATTTTATTGCCTCAAGGGTGGAAAAGGCATGTTCTCCACTGTCTGAGAGACAAGACGCTGTGCCAAGCTCATGCTAATGGGATTTCTGTGGCCAGAGCCCACACTCGAAGACATTCATGCACACTTTAGTGTGAGATTTACCTGTGCCTACAAAATAAGAGAATAATTTTCATCCTGGAAGGGTGTCTTAATGTAGCACCATCATTTGACATAAAATATGTCCAAGATCCCAAAAGAATATAAAATATCTAAATTCAATTCAATTCAGTGCTGTGTATAGAACTTTTGATACAATTTTGAAATTTATTTCTGTATAACATTAAGAGTTGCTTAAAAGCAAAAACTGAAACAATGACTAACATATCTGCTACTGAAATGATGGAAACATGACAAATTTCCATGAGGTTAGCATGTATGCCAGTAAGGAGATGCTGTATGAACACCTTCTCCCAAACAAAGCCTGCTCCCTAGAGATGCCCTACTTACAAAAGAGTCAGATTTACTTTAGGTCTAATTTTATAAAATTTACCTCTTAAGATTAGAACTTCAAATTAGAAATAGGAAGAGTTCTCAAAAACCTAAGATACTTTTAATTACTGTAAATTTTACATCATTACATGTGAACATTTATTGTACAATGTGACTTTCTTCCATGTAAGACTATCTACACTGCCTGTGACAAAGCCAGCTCATCCAGAAAGAATATTGAGTGGCTCATTTGCCATCATCTGAAAGACACTAAAGCTGAAAATTTGTATTTGCATTATACAGGAAGAAAGAGCCTTCTTGTAGATAGAGGCCTTAATGATGTAGTCTGTAAGTGACTTCAAATAGTTCAAAAATAACAAGTTACTTGGAGAGAAGTATCCTCAAACACTGCATATGTATGTGATATAGAGATACATTTAAAATGATATGATTTCTTTTCTATAAAATATGCCACAGTTATCATTAGGTTGTTTTTCCATTTTAGCCTCAAGTCTTATTATACAGAAAACAATAATCAAATTTGTCAAAGTTTGATTAGGTTGAACTTCACTTGACTACTATATAATGTTTTGTTTGTTTGCTAATTATCTATATCTATATCTATATCTATATCTATATCTATATCTATATCTATATCTATATCTATATCTATCTATAGATAGATATAGATATATCTATATCTGTTTGCTAATATATATCTATATCTATCTATAGATAGATAGATATAGAGATAGATAGATAGATGATAGATAGATAGATAGATAGATAGATAGATAGATAGAAGATAGATAGATAGTAGTTGTTATTGTTGTTGTTGTATGGCAGGGTCTCAGCTCAGGGTTGCTATGGAGTCAAAGTTGGCCATGAGCTTCAGATCTTCTTACCACCATCTTCAAAGTGCAGAGATCATATCTGTTCCACCATATTTGGTTATCTAGTGCTGGAGATCAAATCCATAGTTTTTATTGTGCAGGCAAGGCAAGCACTCTACAATCTGAGCTATAGCCCCGGCCTTTAATCATCAGTTTGAGAAATCCACTCATTATATAGAGAAAGAAAATAAGGAATGTTGATTCTTTCCCAGAAAACATGTAATAGAAACAAAACCTCTTATCTCCATCACATGTCTTTGCATTTCATGTTTAAAAGCAAAAACTGAAACAATGAGTAACACATCTGCTACTGAAGATGCTAGATGAAGATACAGCCAAGCCTAATACTGAATCCTAATACTAAAGGTTCAAATAAAACATGGTTTTTAGAGACTAAAACCTACTAGCAACCATGACAAAGTAAACAGCACTGCAGAAGAAGGACTAGGAAATTTACAGTCCCTCATTTACAGACTGAAGTTCAAAGATGTGAAGCAATTTGTTTGCAGGTTTCAAAACATCCCTAATGCTCCAGTTTTCATTTGTATTATTGTGTAGCAGATAATGTTAGTGGTGACATTATAATACAGCAGTTTCTAACTAAAATTATGATGATCAAGCATGTGTTTGTGCTTTTATCAACATCTTTCTCTCCATCCGTTTATATATTATGTATTGTTGAGTGTTCCACATTACTCCAAAAAATGTGGTGCTATGTAATAGGTATATGAGAATTTTTGTTGAATGTTAATATGTCGCACCAGGAGACTAGACAAAGGAATATTATACTTTCCAATTTATGTGCTACAGTGTGGCTTTGCAAATGGTGTTTATGATGTAATTTAGGTATAATGCAATTATTTCCCAATCAGTTATTTGAAAACTGTAATTGCTTTGATTAATTTACTATTACTGGTTGTAAGCCATTTTATAATTAAAGAGTAAGTTTAGAATGAATAGATAAAAGCAACTGACTTTAATTCCAATTCCATTTGTTAACCTTTCTGTCTACAGAAAGACATAAACTTTGAAGAGTAAAGATTGGGTTAACTTCAAAGCCAGACTGGTTCAGGCAAAATATGTTAATTTAAAAATGTTACACATACCAAAATTCATACAATCTACATTTTCATTTTTAAGGAACTTAAAAGTTGGCCTATATCCAGGTTATTTTCCTAATATTTTGACAATGCATTTAATGCTTTCATATTTACATAGAATTGGGCAAAAATCCAATTTAGAAATAAAGCAAATAAGTTAATAGTGAAATATTTAAGGGGAATAGGTACAAAGAAAATAAATACATAGGAGTTTCAAGTGCATGTCTTTGTAAAGAAATGGTATGATCTCTTATGTTATAGACTTTGTAAAAATTAATCCCAAAGAATTTAGAAAATTTTGGATGTGATAGACCTATTTTTATTTTGTTGGAGAGTTATGCTTCCCTCCTGTAATATTGGGGTTTTATTTGTTTTTCTATTGTGCATGCTCTTCCACAGTAATATTACTATATTTCAGAAGTACAAGAATCACATTCAAGGTGAGAAATAGTGGCCTTCAGTGTGAAATTCTGAAAATTCTTCTAAACCTCAGCTATGCATTCCTGTAGCTCTAGCCTGCACTTAACACTGCATATTCCATCCCTGTCTCCAACTCCAGGCATCTAAAATTAGCTCACTATCTGCCCTTCTCTCTCCCATCTCAATCTGCATTTCATCATAAATGTCCAATCTAGTATCAGTTTAAAACTAGTATCAATTTTGATTAGGAATTATAAATGAACATTGGGGCTGGAACTATATAACTCAGGAGCAGTGTGCTCATCTCATACGTGGAAGGAAGTTCCTGGATTCATTTTATAGCTTTGCAAACATAAAATAAAAACTAGATTCATTTAAACTTGTTCTTGGTATAATTCCTTCTTTTGCTGTTCTTAATTTTTATTACCCAAATGTAACAACCAAGATTGTAGTCTACAGTAAGCCATTTGTTAAAAAATGTTTGTCTATGGCAGTTCTAGGTTCTTGGAATTTCCCAATTATTATAATCCCCTTTTCTATTCAAAGAGAGCCCCAGATTTCAGGAGTGTCTATATATACCAGTTGAGCAATGAAGTCTATCAAATGGGAAAGGATTCATCATGATTATGTGATGGGCTTCAATATGACACTAGTCACTAAGGCTCAGGTGAGAATTTTGGTTGGTGAACACGCTAATGTATTCAAAGGTACATAATGACTCCAAGAGTAAGAACCAAGAAGCCATACTTAAAAAAAAATTGCTTGCTTTCCTTCCTTCCTTCCTTCCTTCCTTCCTTCCTTCCTTCCTTCCTTTTCCTTCCTTCCTTCCTTCCTTCCTTTCTTTTTTCTTTCTTCTTTCCTAGTGTGTTGTGTGTGTGTGTGTGTGTGTGTATGTGTGTGTGTGTGCAAGTGTGTATGGGTGACCATAGAGGCCAAAAGAGGATGTCAAATCTGCCGGGGATGGAGTTACAGGTAAATCTGCACATGGCTGATTGGAACTGAGCTTGGATCCTCTGGAAGAGCAGCACGTGACCTTAACCACTGAGCAATTTCTCCAGCACTACAGCTATACTTTAGATACCTTCTTTGAGATGCCACCTGAGTTGTTCAAAGTGTTCTAGTGCATTATCCACCAATGAAGGCCATAAAATGGCAAAGTTTATAGCCAGTTAGTCCTACTTTAAGTTAGATTCAGGACATCTGAACTTGTAGGTTACATTTGATGAGAGAAATTTTCCTGGAGATTATGTCTTTAACCTGTGGAATCTCTAGAAACTCTGGGCAGTTAACAAAAATTCACTGCAGTATTTTAGATTGTCAGATAAAATATAAGACACTAGTAAACTCAGGTTAACAGATTTGGCAGCAAGCGTCTATTCCCACTAAACCGGCCAGCCAGCCCTGATACTACTTTTAGATCATTCCTCTTCAGTGTAATTTTTATCAGTTCTTAGCCCATCCCAACCTTGCTCATTGCCTATATAAATCCATATAGATTAGTACCTTGGCCTTTGTAACCATTTACCAAAGTACACAAACTTTAGAATTTACTCAGGGGTGGGTTCAAATCCTAACTTTTTCAGAAAATATCTGACTAAAATTAGAAAAGTCTCCGATCTCTTTATTATAATATGAAAATGGCAATGTATACTATTTTGAAGAGAGAAACAAAGAAACTTTGGATCACCCCTTAATTGGCCAATGACCAATGACTTTTTAACAGACATGGAAGAAGAACACCTCCTGGCATCTGCGTGTCTTTACAGAAAGCCTTGGCTTTACTGACATTGTCCAAGTTCCCAATTTCCCACTTTTCCACTCAGCCTTTCATGTTAATGCCCCTTGATGTTCTGCCATGGCTCTCTTCTCATCTCTGTCTTTTCCCTAGAGGTCTTCCAACCATTAAATATTGTTAAATTGCTATATGGTAATAGATTCAAATATGAAATTCAGGTTTCGGAGTCTAGTGTCCACTGATACGTGACATGACTGCCCAAGTGTTCTATGCTCACTGTAGGTTTACTCCTCCAATCTTTTTATTTCTTTTCATCCTACATTGCCTGTTTCTTTAAAAAGCATCACTCTGAAAGATGTCATGTTTTCCTTAAGGAAGTGCTAGAAGGTTCCTCCTTGGCAATCCCAAACAACCATCAATCCTGCACTTTTGCTCCATATTGGGGTCTTTCTCTCCCATGGTCCCTCAAATGAAGTCCAGTAAGCATGCATCCTGTCTTGATCCCCCTGCACTGGCCTCCATGATGCAGCCCAGGTAGTCCAAGAATGGCAGTCTATATTCTGACAAGGCTGACATCCCCTTAGCTGTTAAGTTCACAAGCTGGGTATCTCAGTAGTCCCCATCTGGCACTGAAGGTTTGGAGGATTCTTGGAGAGACATGAGTCTTCAGTCCATACTGGAGGGTTACAAAGCTGTGTGTCATGTCTTTGAGGAGTGCCAAAAGCTGTGGCAGCCACAGAGTAGATGCATTTGCAAGTAAGAATTGAAGACAGGCCAAACAACAGTTCTCTCTTTTTTCTTTCTGTCTTTAAAAAAAATTTTTTTTTGGTCTTTTCAAGACAGGGTCTCGCTGTAACCCCAGCTGTCCTGGAATTCATTCTGTAGACCAGGCTGGCCTTGCACCCACAAAGATCTGCCTGCCTCTGCCTCCCTCCCCAGTGCTAGGATTAAAGGCGTGCACCCAGCTCTTTTTGTCTTTTTACTAAGATCTCAAGTTCTATGTCTACAGTACAGTTTCTCTAGTCTTACTGATTATTTATATCTGGTTGTACTTTCCTTTTGGATCCTTCAATTCAAGTGATTTGTGTGTATGTATGTATATATATATATATTATGTATAAATATATGTATATATACTGTAGCAATACAAGTTGGAGAGAACAACAACAAAAGAACTGAAAAAAAACTCTGGAAAGGCTCAGAAAAAGATGTAGGACATGTATGGCAGAGTGCAGGGCCTCAGGTGGGGTGGGGGGCATAGAAAGGGAAGTGATTCTAGATTCAATTGAGAAATGATATATGACCTATGAAAAAAGCTTAATAACAATAAAAAAGTAAAAAAAAATAAAATTTAAATTTTTAAAAAGAAAAAAAAAAAGCATCACTTTGGTAAATCGGCCAGCCTGGTAGACCAGACTACCCATGCCTCGCCCCTTGCCCATTGGCCGCATAGGCCTTTCACACATTCTATGTTTCTGTTTTCTAAATTTGCTCTCTCTCTTCCCCAGGTTACCCTCTCCTCCGTCCTTGGAGCTCTCAGAACCTCTCCTCAAGACCATGTGTACAGTGTGTCAAGAAGGGTCAGATCACGAAGTAGATGCAACTCTAAACTATAATTATAAGGGGAAGTTACTCTAGGAAACTGGCCACATAGTGGTAGAAGAGGACAAGAGAGCAATGTTGAAAGACCGACAGCAGAAAGCCATTATCTTACTTGAGTTAGAGAAACAGATAGAAATACCTAGAAGAAACTGAACTTTAACAGGCCTGAGTCTGAAGAGGGAGGCGAGAAACAACTGCTACCGAAGGTGTTTTCCCTCCCGTGTCCAAATTTCTTTTCTGCATTATCCTCAGAGCCTTTCTGGACATCCTCACCAATGTTATTTGTTCATTATGTACCTTACATTGGATTTTAACTCATAATTCTCCAGCCTGAGCCTCCCTGGTGCTGAGATTTCATGCATGTGACACCATGGCAGGCTTCAATGCTGTGTTTCTAAAAGGCAATTCTCACTGTGTTCACTCCAATGCAGAGAACTCTCTGGCTTGTCACTGCCTGCAAGTTTTCAGGACGTCTCTTTTTCACTGTCAAGCTCTGTAGACCCATTGGTCCACAGAGGTGGTCTTGGTCCACAGAGGCCATCTTTTCTCTTTCATGTAATCTTATTCCCTCCACTTCACCCTGCCCACATGCTAATATCTCCAAATGTCACCTTTCGAGGTCTGTATTATTCATCATTTACTAGGACATCTCCCATGTGTGTTTCCCTCCTCCACCCTCTCCCCCCCCCACTCATCTGTCCTCTTCCTCTCCATCCATCCATATTTTGCAACTTTGATCTTCAGTAGTCAAGTAAGCTGCTCTCTATGAAAATGTCTATGCTGACCCTGATTTCTCGGTATTTGTATCAGCTACTTTTCTGTTGCTGTGATAAAACACCATTACCCAAAGTAACTTATGGAAGAGCTTGTTTGACTTACAATTCCAGAGGAGGTGTCCATAATAGTCAAAAATGCATAGCATGATGGTGAGGGAAGGGAGCTGAGTGATCACAGATTTCATCTACACAGAACCCAAGAGAAAGAACAGCAAATCCTCCAGCTCCGCTCCACCTCTTAAAAGTTCCATGACCTCACTAAACAGAACCACTAACAGGGGACCAAGGATTCAAATTCACAATCCTGTGGGTGGTATATCTCATTCAAACCCACAGTGCTGTGACTATGTCTCTGTATGTGCATGCGTGTGCACACACAGTAACACTCTTTGGTATACATATTTATCTTTACAGGTTAATTACCTCCTTGAAGTAGTCACTGCTATTAGGTTCATATTTTTCTAAGACTGGAAGTTAAAGCAAAAATATATTTGATAAGAATTTGGTACCACATGAGAAAAAAAATGTTGAAAGAGAAAATATTTCTTACATTAATTTCTGTAAGTATATCACATGGAAATCATTAATTGCAGTGGGATTAGTAATCTGGTCAGTGCATATAATTTTAAGATTCCATGTATTATTGCAATTTAAATGCTTAAAAGAATATGTGAATTTTCAAGCAAAATTCAAAAAAAAATGCTTCTGACTCAGAAAAGGAAAAAAGGTATGTATGCATTAGGTATGTAAGAATTATAGTAAAGGATAATGCAATTTTAAATTCTTTTTTTGTGGCCCTTCATGAGTACAATTAAAAAATCTGGTTAGGCTTGCTAAAGTTCAAACAACTGAACTTCTATATCTCTAACCTCCTACCTAAGTTACTAGCTATTTTACTGAGCATCTATCAAGTTCAATAATGTTTATCAAAATTAATTTATTTAAAATACATGTGGGTTGCCATTTTCACCCATATTTACACATTTAGAAATTGGGACACATAAAGGGCTGCAATTTCCCCACATCACGTGGAAACAGGTAACACCCCCTTGATAGGGTCAGCTCTCACTCATATCCTAAGGTCTTCACCAGGGCTCTCATTGTGTCAGTGTTTTTGTTCACCAGAGCCCTTTGGCTCAAGAATGGAGAGGAAGGAATAGGGAGCACACTGTACCCTTCTTCGTCCCTATGTTCACTGCCAATGAAGGAAGAACATTCTTGCTATAAAGCAATCACTGGAGTCCTTTAGCTGACGAAGAAAGACCTAAGAGCAATGTATTGTGGAAGCAAAGAAAAATAACATTTGCATGAATTTACAACCTGCTTTTCTTAGAAATGATTTAAGGTGTTTTGCTAAGATATGTACAGTAGTGACAGATAAAGTAAATTAAAGTAGGCAAAATAGTAAAGGCAATGGAAAGTTTGGATAGAACAGTCCAGGGTGCCCACAACATGCATCATGAATTTATAGGGACTTGCCAATAGTAAGCTTGGCTTTTAGCTATGGAGCAACCAATGAAAACAGAAAATGAGAGAAATAGTTGACTTTTCTACAAAATACAAATAAAGCAGTTGCTTAGGAGAAGCTTAAACGTTTTCTGTACTAAGAATAGACAGAAGTTATTTCCATGGTCTTCCAGAAAGATACTGTATAATATATAGCCTTATGCCCCACCTTCCCAGTGTGTGTGCAGAAACGATCATCAAAAATTATGTATCATGAAACTCCGGTAAATTAAACATAATGCATATACAATAAAGGCCACAGTCTCTACTGTGCCAAAAACATAGTTTTCTTCTCTTATACATCTTTCAAAGATGGTTTAATATAGTCTGATACAAACTACCTGATTATAATTTACTAGCTGTGTAATACTGGGCAAGATTTACTTGAGTCTCAGTTTAATTACTGACATAACAGAGATATGAAGATTAGCATCTCTGAGTGCATGTAAGACTATAATCAATATACATAAAATACTGGCAATAAGCCAGGCGTGGTGGCGCACGCCTTTAATCCTAGCACTTGGGAGGCAGAGACAGGTGGATCTTTGTGAGTTCAAGGCCAGCCTGGTCTACAGAGCGAGTTCCAGGACAGCTGAGGCTATAGGGAGACCCTGTCTGGAAAAGACAAAAAAATAAAAAATAAAAAAAATACTGGCAATAGTATCTAGAATGCAGGTCTTATAATTCTTATATATAATTAACTTAGTTTTCAAGTCCCAACGTTCCAGGTGACATGTAAACAGAAGGAGTGGAGAAACTTAGAAGAGAAAATATCTAACTCCTACTGTCATCTAACCAACTTAACACCTTTTGAGCACAGAGCACTTGGTTCAATCCATTGAACATGTGTTCTGAACTCCTATTTTCCTTAAGCTCATGGAGCTGTTTGTTTCTCTGGTATTATGATGGGACCAGGACTGCCAGTAAAGATGCAATAGCTGCCTCCTCCTTTCTCTCTGGCATGTTGGTAAGTCCCCAGGAACTACCATAGAAAAATGAACCCCAGCCCCATTTACAATACAACTAATGAACCTACCGGGGGATGATACAGAGAATCCAATACTTGGGATGGACTTCGGGGATGGAGGGGATGATTGTCATTCAGATATCAATTCTTATCCTTCTTGCCAATTTTTATTTTATCTTGGAAGGGACGAAGTTAAAAAAGTTTCTAAGAGGTCATTTTATCTTCTTCATAAACTTATTCAGGTTGTAGTCATGGTTTTTGCAACTAAAAAAACAAAGATTTGTATATGTGTTCTCTGTGGTTCTGGCACTTCTATTGCTAAACAATGGTTCAGGGCTGGCCTAGAGAGTAAGCCATTGAACATTTCCCAGTATATCCTAACATAAAATTATAGCGATTTTCAAGGCTAATATAAACTAAAGCAGTTCTACAGCTGTCCAGCGTGATGAGACGCATACCCAGGACTGTGTCCTCTACATATGAACACTTAGTCAGATGCTCAAGGTGATGAAAGAACAGACAGACTAAATAAAAGAACAGTGTGGGATCACACAAGTTTTAAAAAGTAGGTAATATCTTGGAACTCTGTTTTATCCCAGTAGAAGACACAAATCCTAGCATTGGCTAACCCAGTAGGAGTCCCAAATGGTTTGTTCTCATGCTCAACTCAAGCTACTTTTTAAACCATTCCAAAGGCTGAAACAGAATGTAGCTTCTGTGTCCAATACTTATTTACTTTATTTTTAATTTTTTTTAATTTTTATTATTTTATGTGTATGAGAGTACTGTCTGCATGTAAGTAGGTGCACCCATGTCGTGTGCAATGCTGTGGAGGTCAGAAGAGGATGTCGTATTCCCCTGGAACTGGAGTTAAAGATGGTTCTTAGCTGCCATGTGGATGCTGGGAATCAAACCTGGGTCCTCTGCAAGAGCAGTCAGTGCTCTTAACTACTGAGCCATCTCTCCAGTCCCACAAACTTATTTATGACAGAATCAACATCACTAAAAATATCCCCATGATTTTTTTCACAGAATTCGAGAAGAAAATCCTAAAATTTATATTGAAAAACAAAATACCCCAGATAGCTAAAGCAACCCTGAGCAAAAAGAGTAATGCAGGGGAATTACTATACCAGATTTCAATCTCTACTACAAGCTATAGTCATAAAACAAAATGGTACTGGCATAAGAATAGACCTGTAGATCAATGGAATAAAAATCGTAGACCCAAATATGAGTACATACAATTTTAGCCACCTGGCATTTGACGATGGAGCCAAAATCACTCAATGGAGGAAAGGTAGCATCTTCAGCAAATGGTGCTGGCAAAATTGGATCACTACCTGTAGAAGAATGAATTTAAACCTCTACATTTCCCCTAATACAAAAGTCAATTCTAAATGGATTAAAAACCTAAATGTGAAACCTGAAACTCTGAAAATATTAGAAGAAAACATTGGCAGTTACTTTAAAAATATAAGTACAGGAAAAAGCTTTCTAAATCAGACAGCAGTTGTACAGGAATTAAGGTCAAATATCAATAAGTGGGACCTCATTAAACTAAAAAACTTCTGTACAGCAAAAGAAACAATCAAAGAAGTGAAGAGAAAACCCATATAGTGAGAGGAAATAGTCACCATTGACACATCTGACAGAAGTTTAACATTTAGAATATAACAATTACTTAAAAACAAAGGACCAAGTAAACCAATGATCCAGTTAAAAGATAGGCTAAAGATCTGAACAGAGACTTCTCAAGAGAAGGAGTAAAGATTGTTAAGAAACATCTTAAAAAGTGTTCAACATCATTAGTAATTAAGGAAATTCAAATTAAAACCACTTTAAAATTTCATTTTACACTGGTAAGACTGGCTATGTTCAAGAAAAAAAAAAAAAAAGGACACCAAATGCTAGAGTGGGTGTGGAGAAAGAGGAACATTCATTCATTGCTGGTGGGATTACAAACTCATGCAATCCCTATGAAAAACAGTGGGAGAACTCTTAAAAGACTAAAAGAAAATCTATCATTTGACCCAATTATTCCAAGCCTAGGTATGTAACCAAAACATTCACCCTATAAGAAAGACACATGGACAACAATGTTTATTGCTGCTCTTTTCATAATAGTGAAGAGCTGGAAGTAGCCCAGGTAGAAAATGAAGATGTAGTACATTTATACAATGGAGTTCTATGCAGTGGTGAAGGAAGACATCATGAAATTTGTAGGCAAATGGATGGAACTGGAAGCTGTTATACTAAGTGAGGTAATGCAGTCTCAGAAAAACAAACCAAATAGGTTATCCTTCATTTGTGTTTCCGAACAGCAAATCCTTATATGTAACTCAAAGTGGGTAATAGGTCAGTAAACATAATATCACATTGATTGTTATTGCTATGGATACAGCTTGAAGTATATGTCCCTATATTTTTTAGTTCTAAGATTTAGAAAAAGAACAAATCTCTTTTTTAAGTACATTAAAATATACATCAACTCGCTATGTAATTTGGTAATGTAAAATTATTATTTAAATTATATAAAATTATATATTAAATTATAATTATATAAAAATTATATATATAATTATATATATTACCTGTATACAAGCTTATGATTCCCTATAGTTTAATTTTAGACCTTGTATATTTGCTATATGTAAGGAGTATACAAAAAAATGCTAAAAGTAGAATGATGAACATTGAATGCTGAGATAGATGCTCCCAAAGCACAGAGTTCTAGAGTGCAAGAAAGCTGTGACATGCTTAAAGTAGAAAACACATTGTTTTATAAGCTTTTTTCAAAACATAAAATACAAGCTCTTAGTTGTGAATTTGATGCTATTGAAATAACAATGTACTGAATAAGGATATGGTATTTTTATAACAAAGCAAGGTTATATGGGGATGGCTTTATATAGTAGAAACAGGAAATGAGAAATTATTGGTAAAAGCTATAAAACTTTAGTTATGCAAAATAAAGAAACTCTGAGAATCTATTGTACAACATGGTAGCCACAATGAGCAATTTTGACATGTATGCTTGAATCATTCTTAGAGGGTGATTTTAAATGATTTCCCTAAAAGGAAAGTAAATGGTAACAAAGTTACATAGTGATTGATTGGTTGGTTGATTGATTAAGATTTGGTGACCAGAGACATCAGAACATACCTCTGTAATTCTTTAACAAACAGTAGCCTGATATTTGATGGTACTGTATTTGGGGAGAAGCTTTGTGGCTCATAATCAACATGAATGACATGTGTGGTTTTGATGTTATTATTTGATTTTGAAACATATACAAGCCCAAACGCCCCTCAACTGATGAGTGGATGACAAAAATGTGGTACATCTACACAGTGGAGTACTAACTACTCAGCGGTAAAGAAAGATGACATCATGAACATTGCAGGTAAATGGATGGAACTTGAAGCCATTATGCTAAGTGAAGTAACACAATCCCAGAAAAATAAGCGGCAAATGGTCTCCCTCATTTGTGGATGCTAGCACCAAATCCCCAGATGAAAGGCAAGCTGAACATTATAGTTATATTTCTATTTATCTGAAAACAACTATGTTGTTATAATGTAAATCTCTTAATGGGCTCTAGAATTGATCCACCACTTACCTTCAGACTCTGTAATTGCTGTATATGAGTGGAAGGTATGTATTCATATTTTAGAGTAATATAAAATTAAAGCAGGAAAATGTAAATTCCTAAGCATAAAAAAAAAGATGGAGAGAAAGATGCAGGACATTTATAAAAAAATAAAAATAAAAAGATGAATGAGTCATAAAATACTTCCTTTTTTCTCATTGAACTAGCCTAATTATTACTAGTTTTATCAATCCTTTATCAGATTTCAGAGAAAGAAACTACTCATTTCAAGAGGCCTAATTGTCCTTTAGACAAAGAAGTTATGCCCAGTCTTCTGCATATCATGGATGTGATTGCTAGTTTTTGTTGTTGTTGTTGTTGTTGTTGTTTTTGTCTTTTCCAGACAGGGTCTCCCTGTAGCCCCAGCTGTCCTGGAACTCACTGCGTAGACCAGGCTGGCCTTGAACTCACTAAGATCCGCCTGCCTCTGCCTCCCAAGTGCTAGGATTAAAGGCATGCGCCACCACACCATGCCGTGATTGCTAGTTTTAATTGTCAATTAGATACAACTTAGAATCACCTGGGAAGAGAGCCTTGAGGTTGGATTTTCTAGGTGAGGTGCCTGACTGTGGGGACTGTCATGTTTGCATGGGATGATCTGTAAAGAGCCACCCACTGTGAGTGGCATCATTCCTTAGACATGGAATCCTGAATTGTATAAGAATAAAGAAAGTGTGCACAGCCATGTGGGCATTCATTCTCTCAGCTCTTGACTATGGTATGACTAGATGCTTCAAGTTTCTGTGATCTGGACTTCCCTAGTATGAGGACTTGTAACTTGCAATTGTGAAAAAAATTAAAAAAAAACTTTCTCCCCTAAATTCTTTTACCAGGATATTTGATCACAGTAACAGGTCAAATTAAGTCATGCGTTCTCAGATACCATCTTTCCAATGGGAAATTACAATTAGTTTAGTCTTTCTCCCAAATGCAAACACCATTATTATTCCTTCTTATTTCTAAAACCATAGTCATTACTATTTCATATTTTGGAGTGTAGCAAGCATATATGAAAACATATTCTAGTGTATTATAAGGGATAAATAATATTTCTATTTCATTCTCTCTCTCTCTTTTTTTTTTTTTTTTGGTCATTTTGAGACAGGGTCTCCCTGTAGCCCCAGCTGGCCTGGAACTCGATCTGTAGACCAGGCTGGACTTGGACTCACAAAGATCGCCTGCCTCTTCCTCCTGGGTGCTAGGATTAAAGGCATAAACTACCACACCAGGCTCTATTTCATTCTTAATCATCTTTCTGATAAAATAACCCTAATGAAATTAGAATAGAAACTACTGACAAAAGTCAAGCATGGTGGATCATAACTGTTATCCTATCATTGAAGAGGCTAAGAAAGGAGGATAAGGGAAAGTATGTTCAAGGCTAGGCTTGAATTCTTGGTCAGTCTGGAATACAGAATAAGTTTCCTTCTCAAAATGAAGAAAAAATAAAAGAGAAAAGATTGACAAAAGTATCTACAAAGAAACTACTCCTTAGTTTAGTATTTTCTTACAATCTGTATCAAAATATGCTGAAATAATGTATTACATGTAGCAATAACCATATTTTATAATCTTAGAGTTTTTTTAAATTTTTTTATTAATTTTATTTATTTCTGTATGTGTATGAATGTACTGTTGCATGCAAGTTTGTGCACCCCTGTCGTACAATGCCGCGGAGGTCAGAAGAGGGTATCTGATTCCCCTGGAACTGGAGTTCTCCCGGAATTGGAGTTTCAGACGGTTCTTGGCCACCATGTGGGTGCCGGGGATCGAACCCGGGTCCTCTGTAAGAGCGGTTGGCGCTCTTAACCGCTAGGCCATCTTTCCAGCCCAATATAATCTTAACAGAGTTTTTACATTGTGTGTGATCATCTAACAAACCCCTAACACAAAAGGATATTCTGTACCAGTCAACTGAGGTACATGCACAGAGCAGTGATGCAGGGACATCTGACTGAATAAAAAATCATAGCAAGATGACATCATATAGTTAGATGAACCATCATACATATACTTATTCAAACTAATATGCAAAAATTCCAAAGGTGTGTAAATATTTTACGTTATGGAAGTACAGAAAAAGCCATTTTAGACAATGAAGTTTTGAATATGTTCTTTCTACTAGCTTTTACAGTTGTGGCTTGGAAATCTCTCAGAGACTGATATATCTAAATTTATAGCAAAAAAACCCTTCACAGTAAGGGCTGATCAAGAAATAAAACGATGGGTGACTGATGAGATTAAGCGTCTTGAGCACCTGAATTTGATCCCCAAATATGCAAGGTAAAAGGAGAAAACCAAATCCCCAGCAAGTTGTCCTCTGACCTACATATTCATGTTGTGATACGTGCCCTCACACATCAATACATGCAGAGAGGAGGGAGAGAGAGGGAGAGAGAGAGAGAGAGACAGACAGACAGAGAGAGAGAGAGAGAGAGAGAGAGAGAGAGAATAAGAGATTAGAAATTAACTTGTAGGTTATATTATGTTGATATTTTAGTCTTTCAAAATAAATCTATGCTCCATGCTCAGAGATCAAAAGCACTGCTGCTCCCACAGAGGAGTGAATCACAGTTCCCAACACCCACACAGGGGCTCACCAGCACCTGTAACTCCAGTAGCAGGGCATCTAGTCCACTCTTCTGGTCTCCATGGGCACCAGGCATGCATGTGGTGCACAGAGAAGGAGGAGGGCAAAAGAATCATGCCCATAAAGTTTTTTTTAATTATTTTTTTAACTTAAAGCAAAAGAGGTCGGGGCTGGAGAGATGGCCTAGCGGTTAAGAGCGCCGACCTCTCTTACAGAGGACCCGGGTTCGATCCCCAGCACCCACATGGCGGCCGAGAACCGTCCGAAACTCCAATTCCAGGAGAACTCCAGTTCCAGGGGAATCCGACACCCTCTTCTGACCTCCGTGGCATTGCACGACACGGGTGCACAGACCTGCATGCAGACAGTCATTTATACACATACAGAAATAAATAAAAATTAATTAAAAAAAAATTAAAAAAAAAAAAGCAAAAGAGGTCACCAAATGGACTACAGTGCTTTGCCTATTAATTTCATATCCTCTAACTCAGATATTTGTTGCCTTCTAGAGATTTCTTTTTGGAAAAAAAAATACATAATGCACCCATATATGCATCTGTATGCATATATGCAAAAATATTTCGATTTTAATGAAGTCCATATGCTTTAAAACTATTAATATTGTCAAATGTTTTCCACTGAAGACCACCTGGAACACACCTGTTATTGAACATATATTGATTTTTGTGATTCACTACAACAAGGAACCTGTTGGTGTCTCAGTAAACATGGTTTAGACATCATTTATACAGTCCAGTCTTGCTCCCTCAAGTGATTTTGGGGAAAGGTTTCAAAAAAGCAAAATTAATTCTGTTTTGGGTACCTTAGAAATTCCCTTTAAGAAGACAACAAAAAGGGAACAAGTTTTAAGCTGATCAGTGCGCAAAAACAAAAGGATAGATTAAAAATATCTGGTCTGTAAAATGGGTCCTATCTTTGCCCAAGTTTAGGTACAGACATGGAGAGTGGTCTCACTCTTTTCCAGTCCATCGTAACAGATTATATGACCTGCCCTGACAAATGTGTTTATGGTGTGTGACATATAGCCTTCAACAGAAGAGCACCATGTCCCAGCAGTACATTCCATCCCAGCTCCAAGCTCTCAGTGGCCGCCTTTGTTCAGTTTATAAAATGTAAGCACGAAGTGTAGAGGATCATTATTTCCACAGATGGGAACAGAGACCCAGACAGGAAGTCATCCTTGCCAATTTTGTAAGCTACACTAAGTCATATATAAATACCACTCTGGATGTTAGAAGCACAGTAAATATTCATTAACAATTTCAATTACATAGCTCCTTTCTTCCAAAAATAATTATTGACTTGTAACTATAGAAAATCCTTTCCAAATTGTGTGAAATACTGAAATTCAAGCTCAGAATTTCAAAAAGAAAGCAAGAGTAGAGCCTATGTGGAGGGTGAGAGTTTTTCTGAGTCCATTATGTATCTGAATGCATGCTTAGAAATTCAGTAACCACAGATCATACCCACACCTCCACTCCTTTCCTTCTGTATGATAGGAGATGGTTTTATCTCACTCCTCATTTTATACTGTGAAATGAAATTATATCATTTAGTTATGTGGTCAAAAAAGAAAACAAATATCATCTTAGACCATGTGCTTCTGGGTAGTTTGGGCCTTTATTAAATCAGTGCATATTTTAACCATTGATGTGCTGGTCATTTGAAATTTTAAATATTTACTCTTAAATCCATAAGTATCTCACAATATTATGTTTACATGTGAATAGAGATAAACTGTTATGAATTATACCTCAATAATAAATAGCAATTCAATCATGCCACTAGTAAAAACTATGTCAAATGTACAAACTACAAATTATATGAACAGTAATAACAAAGGATTTTTCCTAAAATTTTAAGTAGTATAAAAATAATGAATGTAAAGTTGTATATTTTCTTATTGTCACGTGGAAATAGTTTATATATTGGCCAAAATAGTCACGGATGCTAATTACTCATATATTCTTTGTCTATCTGTATCATTCATAAAATTTCGCCTCCTACGTAAATTTTCTTAAATATTGAATCTTTTATTTTTTTAGTGTTTTGAGACAGGTTCTCAAAAAAAAAAAAGAAAAGAAAAGAAAAGAAGAGAAACAACAGCTATCCTGGAACTCACTCTGTAAACTGGGCTGGCCTTGAACTCACAAAGATCACCTGCCTCTGCCTCCTGAGTGCTGGGATTAAAGGCATTCGCCACCACGCCTGGCTTGAATCTTTTTTTTTAATTTATTTTTCAAGTTCCATAAATGAGCACTATATTCGCATCACTGCCACCTCGCCCTCTCTCTCCCCGTCCCACATTGCCCCACTCCTTCTCAAATTCTTGACCTCTTCCTTACTGTTGTCACATATATGTAAATCTGAACACATATATACTATTTTAATGTTCTATCTTTTATTTTTATTTTATGTGTACGAGCAAATTGCCTGCATGTATATAGTACAACCATGTTGTGCAGTTGCTAAGGAGGACAGAAGAGGCACAAGATCCCCTGGAACTGGAATTAAGGATGGCTGCAAGCCACCATGTTGGTGTTAGGAAACAAATCTGGGGTCTCTCCAATAACAGGCAGGCTGTAACTGCTGAGCCATCTCTCCAGCACCTATATATATAATTCTTAAACAAAATAGAATAGCTGAATATTTCATAAGTATTTTCTTACTTTAAATTCATTTATTAATGTATTTTATTATATATATTTTTCTATGCATGAATACTTTGCCTCCATCTATGTAAGGGTACTCAAATTGTGTAGTATCTGTAGAGGCCATAAGAGGGTGTTAGATTCCCCTAGAATTAGAGTTAAGGGTGGGTGTTAGCCACCATGTGGGTGCTGGGAAACAGATCTGGGTCCTGTGTAAGAAGAGCCAGTACTCTAACCACAGAGCCACCTCTCCAGCCCCCCATTTGTTAATATTTATTTTTTTTCCTTTTTTGGTATTTTTTTGAGGCAGGGTCTCCCTTTTAGTACCAGCTGTCCTGGAGCTCGCTCTGTAGACCAGGCTGGCCTTGAACTCACAGAAATCTGCCTACCTCTACCTCCTGAGTGCTGGGATTAAAAGCGCGCACCACCACAACTGGCATTTTTTTTTTAGGTTTCTTTTTTTTCCTTTTTTGCCATTTGTTAATATTTAAAGACAGCTATTCTCCACAAAACTACATGCATGTATGTTAAACTAAACCTCATGTTTTTATTTCTGTAATAATGATGCTCATATAGCTATATCATTGAAAATATTCATACCTTCACATCATTATCTGTTGCTTATTCATTCATTCACAAAATAAATATTTGTTGAGTATCCCCCAACAACTATTTTCAGGAAAAATTATAGAACAGAGTAATTAGAACAGAATGAAATAAAGTGCTCTTCCTATGGAGTTCATGCTACAGAAATGGAGTCTAATGCATTCACACAAATATGGAGAGTAAGCAGTAAATATTTGTTATCATTAGACACAGGAGTAAAACCTTCTGAGAAATAGACTGGAGAGAGATGGCTCCAGGCTAGAAGTGCCAAGAGAGTTTGCACAAAAAAATAAATAAATAAAAAAGAAAAAGATGACATCTTAACTCCACTTTAAAGTACAGGATTACCGAGAAGGACTAAGGACCCCACTGTGCGGCTCGCCTTCCCAGCCTCATTTCATTGTCAGACCTTTACATTGATAACTATCAAATTTTCCTTCACCTAGGTTTCTGCAGCGTATCATTAAACTATAAATACAGGGCTACTTCTATCTAATTTTTAAAATTTCATCTGACAACCAATTCAGATTCAGCCCATAGCAATATTTTTAAATGAGTGTTATTTTGACAAGTGCTATATATTGTGGCAATAATTTGTATCCTAACTTTTTAAAAACATATTTTAGAGCAATTATCCTTGTAATTTCCTCCATTTGAAAATATAGTAAGCTGCCTTCCATGCATACATAAAAGAGTAATAAAGGGGCATGTACTAAACTTCAACATGACCCAAATTCAAGGACATTACCCTGTAGTTAAAATGGAGGCATGCCTACTCTAAACTGTATTTTAAAATGTGTGTAAAAGACATCCAAATACCTGTTTACCCATTGACTCATTTTCTACTCATCAAATATCTCTAGATTATGCCAGATAATCTTTTGGAACTCTTTTCAGGATGGACAATGACCCTAGTCTTTTTGAGACAAGGTCTCCCTTTAGTCCCAGCTGGCCTGGAGCTCCCTCTGTAGACCACACTGCCCTTGAACTCATAGAGATCTGTCTGCTTCTGCCTTCTGAGTTCTGGGATTAAAGGCGTGAATCACCATGCTTGGCCAAACCCTGGTCTTTTAAAATTAACAATCTAATAGAGGGTACAAATGAGCAGAGAAGAAAAAAAAAATAAATGTATACACATTTGAAAACATGGGTATCAACAATAAGTGTGGAGACAACCAACAATAGGCACATGGGCTGATGTAACATGGTATATGGAAAGTCACCTTATCAAACAGATCTAAATGGCCAGAGGGTGCTACTTCACAAGGATCCTAGGGAAAGACCATTCAAAATACGGTGGTGAACATCACTGATGTTAAAGAGTGTTGGAAGTATGAGCAACAGGTGCACAGCTAGAGTAGAGAGACAAGGGACCATGGTCCAAAATGAAGGTGGTGGGTGCAGCATTAGTGCCAAGGCCAGGGAGAAGAGCACAGAGTTTGTTTAAGTATACTGGGAAGCAGCAGACAAGATTGATGCAGTGACTGACAGGCTATGCACCCTTCCACTGCCAATCACAAAACCTATTTTAAAGGGGTGAAAAAGACCTGCAGAAAAGCCATATGTGACAGCAATGGAGGAGCAAGGGAAAGGGGGAGTTGGACTAAATGTAGGTTGTCAGAAATTATATATGAAAAGATGTGAGAAAGAGACGTGGAAATGGTAACTCCTCGCTTCCACACTCAAGACAACGGAGTGTGCAGACGACAGCAAATGAGACAAGCAGATTCGGGTGGCAGCAGAAGATCCAGCTCTGTTCTTTGAGATGCTTGGTAGAAACCCAGAAGCAGCCTTTCAGTAGAAAGTTGAGGAAAGGAGTTTGATAATCTTAGAGAACTGTCATAAAAATAAAACTCAGAGACTTTTCATGTACAGATATTTGAAGCTAGGGGATAAAGTCACAATGACTTATAGAGGCAGCATTCCTTGACAAGAAAAGATGGTCTTGGAGAGAGTCCTAGCAAACTCTACTGCTCAGACATTAAGCAGAAGAGAAATTCATCAGGGGAAACCAGAAAGGCAGTTAAATGCAAAGAACACTGGGAAAATGGGATGTTAGATAAGCCAAAAGAAGAAAATATTTCACCAGGGAGGAAGTCAAGTTTGGTGGATGAAGATAAGAGGTAGAAGTGAAGTTTGGACTTTCATATATGGGAATTGGTTAGCAATGGTGTTAAGGACTCATGAGAAAAGGACTCCTGAACCGAGCAGAGATTAAGAAATGAAAGATACAATTTTAAGACATTTTTCTATGAATGTCACCCAGAGCAGTAATTAGTGAACATTATGTAGAGTTAATAGTGACAATAGAGGAGTGGGGAAATGGAGTCAAGGAAGGGCGTTTGTTTTCATCTTCTAGGACTGACCTTGAATTTGCAAAGAAATGCTGTAAAGAAAAATAAAACCTTGGCTGAGAGAGAATGGACACCACAGAACAGTGGCATGGATGACACAGCCTCACATGTTGTCTTAGGACTCTGTTCATGGGCCAATTTTCTTCAAGTGTGGTCTTTTTTAGAAAAATATTTTATTTCTTATATTTATTCTATGAGTATTACCTGGATGCAAGTGCAGCCATGTCTGGTAAGGCCTGAGGAGTCAGAAGAAGGCATCGGATCCCTAGGAACTGGAATTTCAGGTGCTCTTAGCCTCAGTATGGGTGCTGGGATCCAAGCCTAAGGTCTTCTGCAAACTCACCCAGCACTCTTAACTACTGATCCATCTCTCCAGCCCCTCAAGTGTGTTCTTCAATACACATTATGAGACTAATACATTGCTTAATAAAAATACTTAAGACTTTCATGTTATCTGTGTACTAAAGCCTCACCTGCTCCTTCACAAGTACTCTGTTTCTCCACTCTTAAAAGGGGTTGTAATCTACTGTCTTTAATTGTATCCGTATTTATGTATTTATAGGTAAGTAGAATTCTGCAAGTTCAAAACTCCTTGAATAGTAGTTATAGGCCAGCCAGGCTTACAGATTTTGACTCTGCCTCAAAAAACAAATAAAAATTGATGGTGATCACTATCGTTGAACTGAGGTCTTTAGCAAACTGTACATATCTCACAAATAATTTTATAATTAGATCACATAAAATTTTTTAAAATATTGTCACTTAAGGCTAATACTGGACTCCTAGAGAGTTGGGACCATGTCATATTCAGATCTGAGATCTATCAGGCTCTGCACACTCAAAATTTATTTGATGTCATACTTGGAGAATATATATATATATATATATATATTTCTGATATATATATATATATATATATCAGAAAAGAAGGCAATCGACATCCCCTTCTTAAAATATTCCATTTCTATTTTAAGGTTTGCCAAAGTCTGCATTAGAACAACCTTTTACTTTTTCTTTTTACACAATCTCTGGTTCATTCCTTCTTTTAGCATGACTTTCTGCCCTCTCAGCCGAGGTGTGGGCTATTCTTCTGATTAAATCAAAGATGACCTTTTTATGTGAAGACAGAGGTAAAGAAAATGTTTATTAAAAGTCTGTGCTTTCTGTATGTCATCAGTTAAGAGCTTTCCTTTCCTATCTGATAGAGGACAATGTTTTCCTTTATCGTTTTCTTGAGTTGAATGTATTTATAGTTTCCCTTTTTCTTTATAATCTCATTTATTATGTTTTGTTGTTTCTCTCACATTCCTGACCTGAACATGAAATTAGGCACTGAATTCTCTGCATTTTTGTCAAATAATCTATCTTCCATTTTTTATCACTCTGGGTGTATAATCTTACAGCACTGCCTTGATCCACCTGAGACTTCTTTGACTCTGTCTATGTCAGATATAACAGTGGTTGTGGAACCTGAAGAAATCATTGCTCTGTGAAATCCAAGATATTTCTCATTAGATTTTTTTTTTGTCTTTTTTGAGACAGGGTCTCCCTGTAGCCCCAGCTGTCCTGGAACTTACTATGTAGACCAGGCTGGCCTTGAACTCACAGAGATCTGCTTGCCTCTGCCTCCCAAGTACTAGAATTACAGGTGTGTGTCACCACACCCAGCTTAGATCATTTTAAGAGATGGTTTGAGAATGAAAGAGTAAAAATATCTTCCTACGTAAGTGAAAGTTTAATAGAGAGAATGGGAAGTAACATTGAAAAATGTAAGATAACAAAGAAAATTCAAGATCTGTTTAAAAAGAACTTAAAATGATTTCCAGAGGTCCTTAACTGAGAAAGAAGTACTTGATGAAAAACAATCCTATGAAAATAGGAGTGAGGATTCAGACCAGCGTGGGCTAACTTAAGCAAGTGAAAATGGAAATATTGGTTGTTTCGACCCTTTGCAGATCCTTGGCTTTCATGGTAAGCAGCTAAGAAAAGGGCCCATAAAGACCGTATGTATATGTAGAATAGAAGACCAAGGCCATTTGCCAACAAGTCTTCTGGCCAGCAAGAATAGTAATAGACTTCCAGTTTCTTCCCAAAGGTCTAAGAGAAGAAGCATGAGATATACAAAACCATGCTGGTCAGAGCACCCCCTGGCCTTTTATAGAAAAACTGGGAGATGATATATGAATTTTGAATGCTATTTTTACCTTAGACCTTCTCTTACTGCCCTCTGTATTCCCTAAAGTATCTCTTCTTAGTTAACTATGTTCTGATCATTATCTTCACCATTTCCTGACTACCCAATTCAGATTCGAAATACAGCACACTGCTGATGGTTGTAACTGAGAAAAGGCCGCATATCCGTGTTTTCTCTATTTTCAATGCCACAATACCAACTCCAATAAAACTTGGAATTTCAACGTGGTTTGAGAAAATGTCTGAGAACAGTTTTGTCCATTATTGTAATACTTAACAGGATATTATAACCTTTAAAAATGTAATGTACATTCAATTTTAGTTTCTCTAATACTGTTATTCTGACTTCTAAATAACTTTGAAAGTACCAAACATCTATTTCTTAGAAATATCAGTAAAGATTAACTAATATCATTAATTTTTAGTCATTGGGAGAATGTATTTTTCGTACTTTTTTATTTGGTGTTTGTAAAACCTTCAAAGTGTTACAATATTAACATATAAACGTGTGTGCCCTTCACCTGGTATTTGAAATTGGTAGTATCTTGCCATACACGCTTAGTGTCTCTTTCCCATTAATAATAATAATAGTAAAATTACTATTATTCTGTTTAGCCACATGAAAACCAAGTGAGCATTTTTCCTTTTAGTTTAAGCAGATCATTACGTATCATCTAAACCAAAATATTCTTTAAGGTAATGTAAGACAGTTCAGAAATTCAGGATAATTAATTTTGATAGAATAGTTGTACTATGAAATCATATTCAAATTTCGCTAAGCGTCTTAACAATATCTAATATTAATTTTCTCCAGTTAGCCTAATCAGCATCCGATTCCATTCCCATGACACATTTGTTTCCCTAAGACTATAATCCACAATTTGTATTTTAATTTTATACTTGTAGCCATACTCCAATAATTTAATAAGTTCTAGTCATTTATCAATTTTCTGAATTTGATTTTGCATGTCCCCATGAGGGAATACATCTACCTATTTTTCTGTCATTATTTTCTAATTGCTCTACCACATCCTTGCTTTGGTGACCTCAGAAAGAGAAACTCATCCAAATATGTTTAAAGTTGAGATGATTTTCCTAAAATTCCTTCCTATTATTGAATATAGAGGATATAATTATTCCTTCCTCCAGAATTATGAGGAGAGCATCTCCAGGAAATCCAAGCATACAGGTTTATATTATTTAGCAATCCAGGCATGTATCACCAGAAAGTATGGGCTCCTGAAAAATTCAGCTTTGGTTTCTCATTGACAAACAGGTATTAGTCAAATTTTATCTCCTTTTTGCCATGAAGTAGTCTTTTTTCCACCCAGCATATATCTTAGCAATACAATTGGACATAGATATGCATCCAGACACACAGACACAAGAAAACAATAATATTAAGACAGAACATCCCAAAGTTATAATATCTTCTATTGAGTCTTCATAAATTGTAAAATAAATATCAAGGCAGTATCATTATTTGCACCAGAGTGACAATAGTATCAAATGAACTAAAAGTATGCATCATTGATGAGGAAGGCTTCTCATAATTGATCATCAAGATGCTTCAGGAAATCAACATATACATACATGTAACACATTTCATGTAACAAAGAGCTTTAACAGTGTACTTTCAGAGAACATGAATCAAATCCCAGATCTGCATATCAGCTCTGAGACCTTGAGCAAATTACTCCACTTTTCTCAGCTTTATTAACCTCTTCTGTGAAACAGCCCATTTACTCTAAAGGATAAAATAATTCATATAGTAACTGGACCTCATTACAATAAATCACTTATTGTAGTGAGGTCCAATTATTATATGAATGTAGTGAGGTCCAGTTAATACTCAATAAGTGATTTATCACAACTACTGTTTTTTTTTTTACTTAATTTTATTAATTCTGAAGTCCAAGTCTATCAAAGTCTTCCTGCTGTGAATGGCTATTTTCTATATCAGGTTAACCATCAGGATGCTGTATAATTTTGATGCTAACCCTAAGATAGAGTCCCATTCCACTGGATATATTTTATTTTTTAAAAAAATAACTGTTTTACAGCACTTAGAAGGTAAGCTTCATTAGGATTCATTAAAAATCATTGTTACTAGTAGGATCCAGAGAGGGGCCTGATGTCTGCAGCAATCTGAGACATTTCTTCCCTTCAATGCCCAGAGGAGTCAATCCTTCTGCTGGCACTTTCTGGTACATCCTACTCAGTGCAAAGCTGCATTTTATTTCTCAGCCATTAAATTGGTGATACTCTGGCCTGTTGGAACATACAAATCCTTTCCCGTAGTTAGTTTTAAGGTAGCTCTCTCCTTGGAGGAATAACCCACGGCTGATGCTACAAGCTTACATCCTCTAATGGTTAGGAGATGTTATAAGCCACACGAAGACCCTGTCATACTTAACAGAAGAAAATGTAATTCATGGATTAACATACCATCCAAACATCTGTGTCTATACCAAAGTAACCTACCATAACAATTAGTACTGTTTAAATACCTATATATCTAATTGCATGTGCTTCATTAGTAGGATCGAAAGGTTATGCCTGGACAAGCTGGCAACCCATGAAAGAAAACAGCCAGAATTGACTAGAGACCAAGACAACAGCTCCAGAGAAAGTAGACTGTTTTGCTTCTCATCCACCTGTGCCCCTTTTCTAAGCCTAGGGAACAATCTGCGGAAGAGGGGGCGCAGTAGAATGTAAGGGCTGCGATTGGGGTGAATGGTGAAACTACAACAATATAGACTGGACACTCATTTGATCAACTTGATTGAACATACAAATCCCCCCTGCTGGATGGTGGGACCCATGAGCTGTGTGGGTTTGGGCACAACTGCTCGCAAATTGTTTTACATGAAGGATGCTTGTACTCACAGTTTATCACTTATTGTTAAAAAAATGAAAACAAAACAAAACAAAAAAACAGAGAAAGATGCAGAAAAGTTATGGCAGAATGCATGATCTGGGATGGGTAGGGGGTCGGGTGGGGGGAAGGGAAGGGGATATATGCCTGAACTGAATTGGAAAATGATGTATGAAATACACAAAGCATCAATAAAAGAAAAAAAATAAAAAAATAAAAATCATAATCAAGTAAAAAAAAATAAAATAAATGTTTTATAGAACAAACTCCTGTTCAACATCTTTCCCTTTATAGCATCACCAAAAAATTAATACATACTGTTGAAAAAATGTTCAAGATTGGTATTAAAGTCAGAATTTTGGAAATTATCTTAGGAAAGATATTAATTAGAATTTTTTATTCTAAACTGATAAAAATTTGGGGCTGGAGAGATGCCTCAGTGGCTTAAAGCACTGGCTGCTTTTGCAGAGGACCTGGGTTCAGTTCCCAGCACTCACATGGCAGCTAGCAACTGGTTACAGGGGATCTGACATCTCTCTAACGTCCTCAGGCATTGCATGACACAAGTGTAATTACATGTATAAAGACAATACACTTATACACATAAAATAAAATAGTAATATAATAATAAAATGCTTTTAAACATTTTATTGATGTTTTGTGTATTTCAGATATAATTTTCAGTTCAATTTAGACATATTCCCCTTGCCCTCCCCCCACCCTACCCAGTTCATGCATTCTGCCATACATGTCCTCTATCTTTCTCTCTGTCTTTTTAAAGTTTTTCTCTGCAGAGGTTTATTGCTTTGGACAGAATTTTAACTGTATCCATCCATTCTTTGACCCAGTCCTTATGTTGTTGTTTCCTCCCATTTGTATTGCTCCAAAATATGCCTATATAAATGTCATATGTGTACCAGAATTATGTCCTCCGGGAATAAACTGTATGTTAACTCTGAAATATGTTTAGGAATTCACAATTTTTCCCTTTAGTTTTATATTACTCTATAATATACATACCTTCCACCCATATATGTTAATTACTATGTCTGAAAATGAGTGGTAAGTTAATTCTAGGGCCCAGTAAGAGAGAGATTCACATTATAACAGCACAGAGGAGTTCTATTCAGTGGTAAAGAAAGATGACATCATGAACTTTGCAGGTAAATGGATGGAACTCGAAGCCATTATGCTAAGTGAAGTAACACAGTCCCCCCAAAAAACAAACAGGGAATGATTTCCCTCATTTGTGGACTCTAGCACCAAATCCCCAGTTGAAAGGCAAGCAGAGCAATGCTATTGTTATATTTCATTCCATCTGAAAGCAACTGTGCTGTTATAATGATATAATATTTTTAAAAACTAATAATCAACTTCTTATAGACACATGTGTTCACTAGAAAGATGAAATACAACATCTCTGAGTGCTAATATTTCATACCATCACATGTAGCATCTTTTGTTAACCTGTTCATAATCTTATGGAAAACCTATTATTATTCCTCTCCCACACCCTAAACTTAGGGAAGTTTTGAAATTTCTTTACAATGTTTCAAAATTGTTTTTCAATTTATTGGAAGGTCACCTGAAAGAGGAACTGAGGCCTTGGACCAGTATCTAGAGTTCCTCTCACTTATGAACATGTATCTTAGTAAGTTACTGCAAATTGCTTCTCTAAAATTTTAACATAGTTGACAAACACATAAAAGTCCCCAAACTAATAGATGTTAACTGTTACAATAATTAGATGAGCTATAGATAGTATTATAATTTTGTTCATTTAAAAGTCCATTCATATTAAGATTTATTTTATACATATATGTATTATGTATATCTGCATGTATGTACAGCACATGTGTACAGGTTCTAGAGGCCAGAGGAAACTATCAGATTCACTGAAACTGTAGTACAGACTTTTGTGAGCAGCCGGATATTGGTTCTGGGAAAAGAACTTGGGTCCTCCAGAAGAGTGTGAAGTGCTCTTCACTGCTGTGCCGTCTCTCCAGCCCCTCATCATGTTCCTCAGTGGAACTTGCTAGCACCATAATCCCACTCTCGCTGTCCTTCTAGCTGCACACAATTGTAGGTTAACAACTGATCTAATGCAAGCCATTTGAAGAATGAAGAAATTCCTAGTTTACTGCTCAGAAATGTTACAAATTATCTACTGAAAGCACAGATCACAAACCTGACCCCTCAGATTTTTATTGGGAATGAAATAATTGATACTGACAGAACAAAGAGAAGATTCATATATATATATTAATGAATCTTCTAATATATATACATATATATATACACACACACACACACACATATATATATATATATATATAGTTTCTGACAAAGAGAAGATTCTCACAACCATAAAAATCACTTTTTAGCTACCAATATAACTAAATCCTACCTCTAATGGATTACATGGCCAGGCCACCTCATAATACCTAATAGTAACTAACTCTGACCATATGCTGGTGTTCAATAGCCAAAGGCCCCATTTAATTAAGAAGATGGATTTATGTGTGCTAATAATTCAGGCTAAAGCTTGAGACCACACTATTATTCAAATTTAAAACTCTTTTGGCCTAGTCATTTTTTTTTCTTTTTCTGAGTACACCTATTTCTGAAGAATACTTGATCAAAAATATACTTATAACATCAGATAGCTTAGACAGGCAAAAAACATAATATTATTTAGCACATATTCATATAATTCACATCAGGATAATTGTCTTCAATTTTAAACAGACCTTCTTAACAAAGAAGGATTATTAATCTTGTGAAAACATGATGTTCAGATAAATGCACTTATCAGACATAGACCTAGAAAAACATAGCCAGTGTAACTTAGAAGGAAAGTTATCTAGAAATAACCTAATGGGCCCCATCATGTGTGGTTTTCTATATTTTATTACTTGATGTAGTCATAAATCACAAGATGTATACTCCTGGCTAAAACATCTTCTGGGAATAAAACTCATTCATTACAAAGTTAATGTTGAAAAGCACTTTGTAAATCAAATGAAACAGAACCACCAAGACTCAAAGCACTGCACTTCCAAAAGTCCCTAGGTCAAAGTTGCATAAAGTCTCAAACTAAATCTAGATGACCAAAATGACAATTCTAGATAATAAGATGTATTTTGTGGAATAACTTTTGTGTTGGAAGCACTGGGATGGGCTATGCCCACACCATCACCCTACTATTCTTGGAAATTTATAGATATTTTTTAAAGGTTATTGTTCATTTCTTCTTCCTAAAACTCTCTCCTCCTGACCCCATTATCAGACTATATTTTTCCATTGGGTTTTAATTTTTAGTTTTCAGCTTCAGACTGAAATAAATCAACAATAAAATAAAATAAAAATTAACTTCTGTTCTTCTTTTTGCTTAATCTAAACACTCAGTACTGAGAGTCAGGCATCATTATTTAAATTTAATTCTTCAATGACCATAACGTTAACCTAAGTCTGAGCAGGTTCAAACCTATAATGGAATGACAAGGACTAGCAAGCAAACATCACATAGCTTTGGACAGTATTCATAGCAAGTATTAGTAACCACAGTCATCACTCCTTACCTCCTTCAGAAACCTTTCTGCCATCTTTATCCAATTCTCCTCCCTTATAGAAATGTCATATCACCTCTTTGTGTGTGACATGACTGTCCAAGTTCTCTTCACAGAGAAATTTAATATTTCTTCATGATACTTCTTTTACAA
>VZQC01010352.1:1767050-1810316 GCA_009823505.1 Rhizomys pruinosus | reverse complement strand
ATACACATAAAAAATAAATAAAATAAAAAAACAAAAAACAAAAAAAAATATATATATATATTTATCTCCATATATGTTTACATATTTACATTCATATATATTTATATTTATATATTTATGTATATTTGTATTCATATATATTTATAAATATATAATTATAAAAATACATAAATATATATATATTTCTCCTGAACCATTTCATTAAATCTTACTTTCACATAATTAATTTCAGAATGTAAACATAGATACTTGCTGTATCTATCATTTTTAATTGCCCTATTTCTTGACCTCCTAATTTTTACATGTCTGAATTACATTATTTCTTCCTTTCCCCCAAACAAATAATTCTAACATACAAACATTATAACAGAAAAATCTATACGTGTTACGTGTTATGTGCCAAAATGAAAACCTATTTTATCTAAACATAATTATCATTTTATAGATACATTTATTTAATATTCATCTATTCAACCCTGAAGTAAAACATAGCTCTATCAATCTTAAACTGGAAAATACTATCCCTAGAATATTAATACAAAGACTGTCTTTGTAAACAAATGCATATCAGAAACTAAATATATTTAAGTTTCCTGGAAGTATACAAATAAAAATATATATCTAGCATAATAATTCTGTATTAAAGAAAACGTCTGCGTGTAATAATTGGCAGTGAACCCTCAACACATCTTTCTTCTATTTGCTTTTTGATGGTTTTAAAGAATAGACTATAGGCCACATAAAATAGTAATTTATGAATTATAATAAACTACATAAATAAACTAAAAAAATAGAGGAGGGAAGCCTTTGGTATAGACGATAACTTTTCTCTTTTACACTCTTCAGTCATGTGCTCTGTATAGCTCCACAGCTGCCCTTTGCCCTACTTCCTAATAGTAGTTGCATTTTTATTTCTCAAAGGCAGAAACTATATGCCATTTATTACTTACCCTGCACAAATGTTACCAGATAGACTCTTGGTAGGAGGCAGCATTTCCTGGTAGAAACATCAAGGATCTAGTTGTTAGGAAGTAGTGGGTTTGAATCTCAAAGGGTTAATATAATGTCAGTCTGAGGTGATCTTAATTAAAGCATGGAGCACAATATTTAATATATGTTGGGGACCCCATAAATATTAGTTATCTTTATTTGTTCCTTCACTGAATTTTAAAAATTTGTTCTCAAAAACTTTTACAATGATTCAAAACAAAATACCACCCAGTAACTATCTTTTCTAGAAACTGCACAGCACTGGCTGTATGGCCACCTACAGCACAAAACTAAGAATTTATTTAGGCATCAAGCAACCTCAAAGGGGAAAAGAAAAACTATTGTCATAGTTGGAATGGACATTATGACTACTTAATTTTATCAAGGACATAAACAGCTGAAAAAAGGAGTAATGATTATTTTAGGAAATGTGGTGTTGGAGCAGCCGAAATGGTTTGAATCCCTTTGATATAGTCACTATGCAAGAAGAAAAATACTAACCAAAAGTTATTTTCCCCACTATCGCTGTCTTAACATCGCTAAAACTCTAAACATTACTGTCTACCACTGGACATGTTAGATAATAAAACAATAATTATACCAAGGGTACCAAGGACACCCAGAGTTGGGCTCTTCTATGCACATTACCAACCAATTCAACTCTGCACAAACGCTCTGAAAAAAAAAAAAAAAAACTCAATAAAGTTTACTCATTTGTCTAAATGGGACGCAGAAGTCAGTGTGACAAGTAGGTTTGTTAAGATGACCATTCTCAGGAAGGGTATGGTGAGAAATACTTTTAATTCTAGCACTAGAAGGCAGAGGTAGAGTTGGATCTCTGTGAGATCCAGGCCAGCCTAGTCTACATCGTGAGTTCCAGGACAGCTGGGGCTGCAGAAAGAGCTTGTCTAAGAAAACAACAATAACAACAACAAGATGACCATGCTCAATTGTGCACTTGGTACTCCTTACACTTAATCACAAGGAAAACAACTATTTTATTTGCTTAAATCTTCCTTCTTCCCACTCCAATATGAATGAACAATTGGATAATGGCAATAAAATTTAAAAATAAGTTAATATAATCAAAAGAATGCACTAATAGGCAAGCAAAAGTTCGAGTCCTTTTAAATGAGGCATCTGCTATCTTTTCAGAATATCAGGATCACTAATAGTAATAACCCTCTAGGGCATTATAACTCTTCTGGAGGTATCGGGCATTACACAAATCCAATACAATTAGTATTAGATGTAAAATATGTAGTCAGTAGCAACAATGTAAAGATCAGTTAAGCCAGACTGAATGTAATTATTATTTCATGATATGGTACAATTTAAAGAAAATATTTGCATAGTCATTGTTTGAGAAACTCACATATAATATGCTGTATTTTGTCTCTGGATTTTTAAAAAGTTCTAATCATATAAACTAAAATGAACAAATAAAGGTATTGTAAATGCTTTATAAGCTGTAGGATTTTTAGGATTATATATTCATTATATATACATACATATATATGATCCATTATGGTCAAGTTTTTAATTTCTATAAGGCACTTATTCTAAAATTCATAGTGTTATAAAGAATTTGCATGGATACAAATGATGGTACACTCTATATTTTATCTTAATTTTTTAAATTTTATTTATTTTTGTATGTGTATGAATGTACTGTCTGCATGTAGGTTTGTGCACCCGTGTTGTGCAATGCCGCGGAGGTCAGAAGAGGATCTCAGATTCCCCTGGAACTGGAGTTAAAGATGGTTTTCAGCCACCATGTGGGTGCTGGGGATCGAGCCTGGGTCCTCTGCAAGAGCAGTCTGCGCTCTTAACCTGTAGGCCATCTCTCCAGCCCCAATATTTTAAAATTACCTAGAAATAGTATAATTTAAATGATGTTGCTAGAGAGATTATAACCTATAACTGGCCCAGTAACAGTGTTAAGTTAAAGATCTAAAGCAATATTAAAATTATTTTTTAAAGCCCAGTAGTATATCTGGGGCTAGAGAGATGACTGTGTGGTTAAGAGCACTGACTACACTTATAGAAGACCTAGGTTTGTTTCTCAGCATCCACCTGGTAGCTAATAACCATCCATAACTCCTGTTCCAGAGGATCCAACACTCTCTCTGACCTCCACTGGCATTAGGCAATACACTCATACACATAATATAAAAAGTAATTTAAAAGTCCAGTAGTATAAAATAGAATTCCAAGTCATTCATTATTTTAGGGATATCTAAATATATAAAAAGTAATCCACAGCTATGTACAGAGATTAAGAATATCTATCATTTAGAAAAACATCAACCTGATCAAGCTGTTCAAAGAATGTGGAATTTGCTTTAATCTTCAGTGTCCTATAAGATGAAACAACAGACAAATTGCCAAGAAAGAAAGAAAGAGAGAAAGAGAGAAAGAGAGAGAGAAAGAGAGAGAGAAAGAGAGAAAGAGAGAAAGAGAGAAAGAAAGAAAGAAAGTAGAAAGAAAGAAAGAAAGAAAGAAAGAAAGAAAGAAAGAAAGAAAGAAAGAAAGAAAAAGCAAGAAAGAAAGAAAGGAGAGATATAAGGATGGAAAGAAGGTAGGAAGAAAAGAAAAAGAAAGCAGAGAGAGAGAGAGAAAGAGAGAGAGAATACACTCACCTTAGTGCCAATATAAGCCCTGTATCTGGCTGTCTGGCTGCTCCTCAGCTGCCCGCATTCTCTGCAGGTTGGAAGGACACAGACCTGAATAAAGCTTACATTGCTCCTAGGAAAACTTACAGCCTTTCCAGCATTCATCCAGTGATCTAGATCTCTTGCTTTTATGATAATCCTTTCAGCTGACTCATTCCTTTCAGGAAACCACAAAGACTATGAAAAGACAGATGTTAGACAAAATTTTGGGTTTAGACTTTCTATTTGCATTACATGATGATGGATGAGAAACCAGAGATCTTTGTATAGAATATACAATTAAAAGGTTGAAAGTGAGTGTATCTGAGAATGTTAATAACTCTGAGGTTCCACAGAATATTAGCAGCTTCAAGTCAGAGGGCTTGTTATTCGTAGATTCCTGGGTTTCATCCATGCAGAAATCTGAAGCAGATCGGATGTAGAGCCTCCCAAGATGGCTTTGCCAAGCTGCCAGGTGACGCTGAGGGCTGGGTGTGAACACTGATTGCACTGACTTGCATTGCCATATATTGTCTCTGGTTGTGCAAATGCTTCCCTATGTTTTAGGGCCCCTCACCATTTACCTCTGATGACTTCGACTGCACATGAAAACACCATAGCCAAAATGGAGAAATACGCATTAAAATTGAATCTTGAATCCCTTTGTAATATAGTTTCGGAAACCAACACCATAAATACTGATTTTCTACCTCTAGCTTTGCGACACACTAGGTTATCTCCAATTATCTCCAAGGGTGATAGAACAGTTTCACAAAATTAATTTTACTCCATTTTAATTTAACAAGGTTCACATCTGGAAAATGAATGCAGAATTTGTTGGTTAAAGTGAAAGTAAAGAACAGCTGAATCCATTAACTCTGCTCCTGTAACCTAAAGCTCTTTGCTTAATTTTGTTAAATTCATTAAGGATTTTGCTTTTAACTTGGACCTTCTGCCTTATCCTAATAGAGTGGCAAAATGCTATGGTCAAGTTGCAAACTATTTATGGAAGGGTAATTATAAATATGCAAAGTCTCTGATGAACCCAGTAACAGGCAGTGGCAGAGGGCCTCCATCATTGTATGGTTAAGGAGATGGATGACTTACACATCTCTCCCTTTAGTAACATATTAGCTTCCCAAATGAGTTATTGAAAATGTAAATGATACCTCTTAAACACTGATGAGTTATTTCCATTTATCTTCAGATTGGTTGTAATTATTTTTTTTAAAGAATATGTGTATTTTTCTCTAAGTAGCATAAAATCTTTGAGAAGCAAACATCAAGCATAGTTTCTGGCAGCCACTGTGCTTTCTTTAAGTGCATGAGAAAATACTCAATAATTATTTCACTCAGTATATGATAGGATAAGATATGAATTTCTAATTTATGGTATACTTTAAATCAGACATGACAAAACAAATTCCAAAGGCCTCCTTACTACAATACTGAAAGGTAAGTTTTATTTAATGAGAAGAAAGATACACAAAGATACCTTTGTTCTCATTTTAAAAATGTTTCCATACTCCATTGGGAGATAGGGCCAATATATATGTAAAAATGTTTTGAAAATGTCTAACTTCCTGGCATTATATTTTACAGTAGAAATATAAAATGAAATATTTGGTCCTATGTATTAGAACTGCAAAGCTTTTAGTAGGCTAAGGAACATACTCTGAACCCTTTCTGGGACAAAGAGACAATGATTAAGAGCATCAAATGAAAATGCACACTTCCGGTGGAATTGTAAACTTAAGCAACCCATATGGAAAACATTGTGGAGAACTCTTAAAAGACTAAAAATGAACCAACCATTTGATCCAGTCATACCACTCCATCCTATAGTAGAGAATAATGCACAACCATTTTTTATTGCAGCTCTTTGACAATAGTGAAGAGCTCTAAACAATTCAAGTGCCCCTTAACTCATGAGTGGAAATTAAAAGGTGGTACATTTACCCAATGGAGTTCTATGCAGCGGTAAAGAAAGATGACATCATGAATTTTGCAGGTAACTGGATGGACCTAGAATATGTTATGCTAAGTGAAGTAATGAAGTCTCAGAAAAATAAATGATGTATGGTGTTCCTCATTTGTGGATCCTAGCACCAAATCCTTATATGTAAGTCAAGATCATCTGACAGTTTAGTTGTCAAGGCAACTGGATAAGAAGGCCAACACAGCTGACAAAGCTCCAACTTCCCTGAAGATTCCTCCTGGCTACCAACTGTCTTCACAATCAGGTCTGAGCTCTTGACAAAAGTAGTGGTCTGCATCACAGTTCTGAAAATTACACTATGTCATCATAATGCATCTCTCCCTGTTTCCAGACAATAATGTATTAATGACAGTACAACATTTGTAGGCCAACCAAGGGACTTTATTTTCTTATAATCAATCTTTCTTTCTTTCTTTCTTTCTTTCTTTCTTTCTTTCTTTCTTTCTTTCTTTCTTTCTTTCTTTCTTTCTTTTTCTTTCTTTCTTTCTTTCTTTCTTTCTCTTTCTTTCTTTCTTTCTTTCTTTCTTTCTTTTTCTTTTTCTTTCTTTCTTTCTTTCTTTTTCTTTCTTTCTTTTTTTCTGGTCTTTTCAAGACAGGGTCTCCCTGTATCCCCAGCTGTCCTGGAACTCCCTCTGTAGACCAGGCTGGCCTTGAACTCACAAAGATCTGCCTGCCTCTGCCTCCCAAGTGCTAGGATTAAAGGTGTGTGCCACCATGCCTGGCTGTACTTTCTTTTCATCCTTCACAAACTGGGTTTAGTAAGTACCCTCCATGCTCATGGTTAAGATGCTCCTGAGTGATTCAGACTTGTGTCTGCTCTTTCCTAGTTTGTTATTTATCCATGAGCCATGCTGACTCCCAATATGCAGGGTGGAGACATTGTAGAAGAGTCATTCATTGCCTGGGCTGGAGAGATGGCCTAGCGGTTAAGAGCACCACCAACTGCTCTTGCAGAGGACCCGGGTTTGATCCCCAGAACCCACATGGTAGCTGAGAACCGTCCATAGCTCCAATTCCAGGAGAACTCCACCCAGTTCCAGGGGAATCCGACACCCTCTTTTGACTCTGTGGCATTGCACAACATGGGTGCACAAACCTACATGCAGACAGTACATTCATACACATTAAATAAATTAATAAATAAATAAATAAATAAATAAAAAATTTAAAAAGAGTCATTGCCTGTGGAGTTATCAAAGGTAGAATCCACATCCTAAGAAAGATCCTGGTTAAATATGACATCAGAGTTGTATGCAAAGTTTCAGGTTCATGTTACAGCCACTGAGGTTAATTGCTGGTATGTCATGCAAAAACACTTAAAAATTATGTTTAGAACACAATTCAATAATCAATGTAGATCTTCAAAGTTGACAATTATTTAACAACTCAATATTATGTCGAAAGAACCTTCCCAACAATGCTTAGTAAAAAAACAGGTGTCAAAATTATGTTAGTATCAGTCTGGAAACAACAGTCAGATTAAGAACACTTGTTGCTCTTCCAGAGAATGCAATTTTAGAGCAGGAATGCATGTTTGATGTCTCATCAAATTTCCTTTTTGCTCCTTCTTGCTCCATGTGAACCAACACCCTCTTGTCACCTATATAGGAACATGCACATATGTGACATACCCCACACCAACACATGTAAGTCAGTAAAATAAAAATAAACCTCTAAACCTAAAAAAGTAAAAAGGCAAAGTCTAGAAATGAATGGGAACTGAAGGAAGAGCCTAGAGAGGGCAAATCATTTCACGGGAGCACAGCCTATAGTAAGGGAAAGAGTTTAAGGAAGGAAAAGCAATGCAAATTATGGAAAGAAGAGGACATGAAGGATTGGGCAATAGGGAGCCATGGCAGACATTAAATGATGGCAATTCCATGTTGTCAGTCGCCTTTAGATCACTCTGTTATAGCTGAAGAAGAAAAATAACCAGCGAAATGAAGGAGTAAAAAGAAAAAAGCACCTGCAAATCTGAGACACAGTTTGGGGAAATGTGTAAAAGGGGAAAGCAGTAAATACTAAGAGAAGAATGGTGGTCAAAAGTGGAGGGAGGATGAAGCCCCACAGTACCAGGGAAGCAACAGCGCACTATCAGTGTGACCCAACAGCAGCTGCAGGATGTCTCTCCAAGAGGGAAACTATCTCAGCATCTGACTGCATGTATATGCACATGTTATCATGTATATTTCATGTGCTGAAACCCACATCCCTAAGCTTCTTATGCAGGGCAGTCCTGAAGAAGATAAAGCCACATGATCCTTTTAATCACACACACACACACACACACACACACACACACACACACACACAAACAGAAAAACATAGAATGATAAACAATTTACCCAATACATGCAATGAACCAACCAATCGGAATCATGTCTATATTTTCAATATTTCAGTCTTAAATAGATATTTAACAGAAGATCAGCCCTATGTAGAAGCCAAGGCCAGTACAAAGGTAGCCGAGCCAGCCTGTGGATCCCGAGCACAACACACACCCCAGAATCAGCCCTAACCTCAAGTCCTCCTCCTCTTGAAAACCAAGGGCCGGAGGGGAAAAAAACCACAACATTGTATTGAACAATAACAAAACTGTTTTATCCATTGCTAAAGAAGTTTAAATTACAGGTTGAGAAGAAAGGATGGTTTTTTTTTCCCCTGAAAGTGAAATTTCCACCATGTATGTTGCAATTCCCCTTCATGAAAACTTCTAAATAAGGACTTCACAGTACAGCTTCTACAGTTCAAAAAGATGTAATCAAACCAGGTGTTGATTACAGAAAAGTGGGGGGAGGGAGGCAAGACCTGATTCATCTTTTCCTGATGTTATTCTTTCAAAGACAAAGCAGACATTTTTACCAGTTCATTACAAAGCCTGATGCCTTTTACATGTCCCAACACATACTCCATTTAAATGAATGCATTGTGATTATTATAATTAAGCTCCTACCTGAAATTTTAACATATGCTAAAAACAACTGCTCTTCTTACATTCTGCTGTCACCTAACCTGCACTGATCAAATGCCTTTGGGCATATTGACACACATAGAAACCTATGTAGCAAAGACGAATACCTGAAGGAGTTTGAAAGCAGCTTCTCTTTCATTTTGACTTTTCCTTTCAAAGGGGAGAAATTAATAAGAAATCAAAATCACCCAAAAAGAAAACTTAATAACACCTTTAAATTTTAGGTATTTACTTCGCAAGAAGTTAAACATCAAATCTGGTTGACAAAAATCACAGAAGCAGAAATTATCATTGCCAAGTTTTGACGTGGGCTGCACTGTGAGAGCCTAACATTTTACACTACAGAAATTTTCTACATTTCAAGCAAAGCAAAACTATTACATCCAAAATGAATAAGCTGATTAAACAGCCCAAAGGGGTAAAATTCAGAAGGAAACAAATACCATAAAACTGGACTAAAGAATTGTTGCCTGAAGAGTTTATGGTCGAAAATTCATTAGCAAACTATGACGTGAAGGAAGATGTGGCAAATTATATTTTCAGCAATCATCAGTTAGAAACAGCACTGGCTAAGTGTGGCTTCTGAAACCCAAGCTTCAATAAAAGCAACCTAAGAATGGGGGAAAATCCCATGTAAGGGCAGAGAAAATTATTTTAAATGGCAGAAAAACATCTCTAAATTCTTCATTTTTCTCAATTGAAAATTCATCATCAAATACGTTCAAGTTTTATAATCAAAGTTTCAATAAAATAGTAATTTGTAGGAACCTTAAAGAATTTGAAGTGAAGATCTTTTGGTTAAGTAGCATTGTACTTTGTGTGTTACTCAAAATTCAAAACTTGCACTGCTTCCCATTTTGCTGCAAGTGTTTCTATACCACAATTAAATGCACCAGACAGAACACAATTACAGGCTGGAACAGCAGTATCTGTTTTAGCCCCTTTGAACATACAGATGTTAAATGATCATACCTTACTAGTACATGCCTGCTGCAACTCATGCTTCACTTTCTAAATACGCTGGTTTAAAACAGAGCAGACTGCACTTTTGATAACATCTGCTACAACAAATAACAAAAAAAGAGTGTGAAGTCTGATGAATGTTTAAACAGAACATTTTTTATGGATCAGCTAAATCTTTTCTGCTTTTTAATTAAAAGTAAAGAAAATGGAACTTAATTATCCTGTAAAGATTAGCTTGTGGGCATCTTCCTGTAAATTACTTCTAATTGAAAGCAAATTGTCAAGTGACATTCAAAGTACTGTCCTTTAAAACACAGCTGTTCTACTGCTGATTTCAGTGCAACGCAGTGTTTTCTTGTTACAATATGGCATATTTGAATATTTTAACAATTTCAATGGTTTTGTATAGATTTCCATTTAACATATCTTAATCACATTTCTTCATGTAAAAAAAAGTTAGCATCTTTGAGTGGTTTTTTAGCAGCTTGAACCAGCCTATCATGAGTACTCTATGCTAAGGTTGTCTTTTGCTTCTGTTTGTCTGCTTTAAGTACTTCTACATCTGGCCAACAGTCTAGGGAGTGTATGTTTGTGTTCATTAGATAACTGTTGCACTTCAACTCTTCATGAGACCTATATAACAAGGCCATGGTATCCAAATGCTTTAGAAGATATCAAAAGTTCAAATTCATCCAAATCAGCAACTAAAAACAGGTAAATTTTTAAAATTAAGCAATTGAAAAAGCTCCAGTCCTTTTTAAACTTGTTTAAAAAATTGAAAGTACAATATGAAGTCAGTTAAAATGGGTCATAATGCTCGCCTTTAACATAAAGACCAGTCACATGCAAATGAACATAATTGTATTTGCTACTAATGGATTTCTACTTCTATGTATTTATAGATTTATGTATCAACAATGACTGTTGATTAGCTACTATTGCTTACCATATATCAATTCCAGAAACATGGTAAGATTATAAAATAGAATCCAAGTTCTGATGGAATTTGCAATCTGTTAAAAAGGAAAAGAGAATTTATTCTATGAAGTTTTGGGTGTCAGGGAACATTTACGTTCCTGACATAAGTTTTTAAAAACATCTTGATTAATAGAGTATTTATTTCAGGTGGTGTTAAGTGCTGTGAAGAAGTATAAATTAGAGTATGATGATAACCAGTTACCAAGGACATTGGCAGCATTCTGTATGGAGTACCCAAAGAGGGCCTTTCCAAGAAGATGACATCAAACAAAGCTGAAATGAATTATTAAGAAGTCACAAATCTAGTGCAGTAAGAGAGTACAGAGGTAATCCCTCCAGAGAATGAAGAAAGGCTTCAGAAAAAAAAAAAAGAACTTAGTTCATTCAAGAAAATCATTTGAGAAAGAACAAAGTTAAGATGGTCAATGATGATTAACTATAAGGCTTAAAGATTTGTATTTTCTGTTGGACATGGTGGTTCACCTCTTTAATCCCAGCAATCAGGACTCTATAATCCCAGTGATCAGGAGGCAGAGGCAGACAGATTTTTGTGTGTTCAAGGCCAATGTGGTCTACATAGTAAGTTCCAGGGAGATCCTGTCCCTCATTTGTGGATGCTAGTACCAAATCCCCCAATTGAAAGAAAAGCTGGGCAATGTTATTGTTATATTTCTTTCTATCTGAAAGCAACTGTGATGTTATAATGTAAATATCTTAATGAGCTCTAGAATGAACTTACTACTTACTTTCAGACTTGGTAATTTATGTATATGGACAGAAGGTATATATTCATATTTTAGAGTAATATAAAATTAAAAGAAAAAAATGTGTACCCCTAAACATAAAAAAGCGACTCTGACTGTTAAACTTTTGTCAGATGGGTCACTGGTGAAGAGTTCCACTCTAAACTTGTTTTAGAATTAACCTAGTGTTTAATTTCAGAGTTTTTAATTTTTGGTATATGTATGGGAATATATATATATATATATATATATATATATTCCAAAATTAAAGGGAACGACAAAAAATACTTGTTCAAATAACTGACCAAAACTGTAAACTTCTGCATCAAAAAAGTTAAAAAGGACTGAGAAAAAGATATAAGATGGGAATTAATATGTGTGGCAGAATTGTGCATGAACTCTGGCGAGGGAGTGTGAATGGGAGACCAGGTCTAAATTTGATTAAGAAATGTTCTATGAAATGTACAAAAGCTCAATAAAAAATAAGAAAAACATGTATTTTCCTTCAGACAGTAATATGACTCAGACCACAGACTCAACTCCTTCTACTTTTCTTGTCCAGGTAAGTAAACTATGTTTTCAAGCTCAGTGTTTCATTCCATAAGCGCAATAACATTCCAACTTGCCAAGACTAACTCTTAAACACAACTTGAGGGCTGCTTTTTAAGACCGTACTCATGCAAACTATATAGGAATGGATAGCCCCTAAGCCAAGTTCTGAGGCTAACCCTCATCTTGCTACATCACCTCATCCACCCAATGAGACAATAAACATAAAGAAAGATGGAAAAATGCAAACTTGTAGATTCTTTTAGGTTACTAAAATAGAATTGAAAAAGAAAAATACGGCAATGAGAAGAATATTTCCTGGACTTGTGTCTTAGCTGAAGTCACACTCTTCTTTAGTGTTAATATGCCGCTGGTTCTTGCCAGTATCACAAATACCATCAATCATCTTTAACAAGCATACTAAAAGGCCCTTGGCAATCAAACAAATTATTATTCAGAGTGTCATCTTCTAGAAAATCCACACTTCAAAATATAAAATGAAAGAATTATAATTTCATGAGATATTTACATGTTGTAAAACTAAGCTTCTATTACAGATGCAAAATTTAATTTTCATTCTCATTAAGAAACATCTAAACCATCCAACAATATGGACTATCAATCTAACATTATTATATATCCAATGTTTTTTATTTTATTTATTTTTGTATATGTATGAGTGTACTGTCTGCATGTAGGTTTGTGCACCCATGTCGTGCAATGCCACGGAGGTCAGAAGAGGGTCTCGGATTCCCCTGGAACTGGAGTTCTCCTGGAATTGGAGTTACAGACGGTTCTTAGCCGCCATGTGGGTGCTGGGGATCAAACCCAGGTCCTCTGCAAGTGCAGTCGGTGCTCTTAACTGCTAGGCTATCTCTCCAGCCCCTATATCCAATGTTTACTCAAAAACTTAATGCACAATGTTAAGAAGATGAAGTAACAGCTAGGTGCAAATAAGTACTTCATTCAACTCGTCACTTCAGCATGCAAAAAAATAAAAGGATTGATAAAATACAGATTTCTGAACTCTGCCCTCAAGTTTCTGGGTTTCTGAGTATGTGTGTGTGTGTGTGTGTGTGTGTGTGTGTGTGTGTGTGTGTGTGTGTTTCTAAAGTGGAATTCAAGGACTCAGTGCTATATCACTTAGCTACAGTCTCCCTGTAGCTCCAGCTTTCCTGGCATTCACTATGTAAACCAGGCTGGCCTTGAGAACCATCTGCCTCTGCCTCCCCAGTGCTGGGATTAAATGTGAGCACCACCATGCCCAGCTATCACTGTGCTACATTCTTACACCAAGATTTTTTAGTCAGCAGTGCAGTTCGGGAATCTTCATTTCCGGTATGCTTCCAAAGGATGCTGATGCCTTGGGAACCAGGAACATGTCTTACTTTTAGTTTTAAAAAGTTATTAATTAAACTAAAAGTTTTGCCTTTAATATAAAACTGAACGATTTTATCCACAGGGGAATGTGGCCCCATATCTTTTCAGTACAACCACTTTGTCTATACTTGATAAAGATGATGAATACTTGGTTCAGAAGGAAAAAAGATTCTATTTCTATTAAACATCCCAGGATTTCACTACTCACATTTGCCAAGTTGAATCACTAAAGTGGACACTGAAGGAATTCCATGAAGGAATTTTAAAAATGAATTTGAACTTGCACCTAAATATCCTCATAAACTTTAATGTCTATTTTACCAAATTGAAATACAACAGAAAATAATGATCTCTATGTTAGGGTAATTATGATTCGGATCCTCTAAAATTAAACAATTAAAGGATAAAAGGTAAGATGGATAGAAGGAAGAATGATGGACAGACGGATGGATGGACAGATAGATGAACAAATAGATGAGGAGGTAGCAATGTACCAAAGTATCTATTAAGGCAACCATTTGTGCCTCTGCCCAGCGTCCACAAGAATTCAGATTTACCAGCCATGCTTTCTCCCACTCTGCGGAGAAAACTATTCCTTCTTTGCTTCCTACTGATAAGCTTCCGTTTTCTTCAACTTTCACTGCCACATTCAACTCAAGCCTGTCTAACTTTGTCCTACAGTACTTTTTCCCCTTAATTGTATAATTATTTCTTCAATGACTATTTTTAATACTGAACTATTAAAAAAAAAAAAAAAACACTGTAGTGCTTTTGTCTGATCCCATAGCTCCCAGCAATAATTCTCAAGATAATTTCTGGGTCTCTATCCATTTTCTTTTTTTAATTTTATTTATTTTTGTATGTGTATGAATGCAGTGTCTGCATGTAGGTTTGTGCACTCGTGTCGTGCAATGCCTCAGAGGTCAGAAGAGGGTGTCAGATTCCCCTGGAACTGGAGTTAAAGACGGTTTTCAGCCACCATGTGGGTGCTGGGATCGAATCCCGGTCCTCTGCAAGAGCAGTCTGCGCTCTTAACCACTAGGCCATCTCTTCAGCCCCTCCATCCATTTTCAAACCCAATCCTGGCCCAGGAAACATCATTACACAACAGAAGCGCATCAACCGATTCCCAGGGGTTGTTTGACCACATTGCGTCTGCTCATAAGCAGTAGAACTCTCTGGCTGGTAAATTCAGATGCACCAAAAGAAGTTCAGCTCCTCTTTCCACCATGCTGCCCGTGAGAGCATTATCTTCTACCCTTTAGTACCCTAAGCTGATTTCTTCGCTTCTATAATATCCTTCCTCTTCATGGCTCACTTGGGCTGTGTCTGGTGTGAGGTACTGTCTTCACCACGTTCTCCCACCCACAGTGCCCACGGCTTTTAGCCCTCTCTTTTAATAAAATTCATTTTCTGTAAGGGAAAAAAATAAAACCTGTTAGGATTAATACATTCTAGAATTGCAAAAGAAAAAGAAAAGTAACTCTACATGTGCAAATGCCAAAGCTATAATCATTTCTTCATCCTCTCCTCCACTCTCATCCAGAAAATGTGTACATCCTTTTATCCACCAATCATCCAGTTTAAAAAGGTATCCTTCGGGCTGGAGAGATGGCCTAGCGGTTAAGAGCGCCGACCGCTCTTGCAGAGGACCCGGGTTCGATCCCCAGCACCCACATGGCGGCCGAGACCAGTCTGAAACTCCAATTCCAGGAGAACTCCAGTTCCAGGGGAGAACAACACCCTCTTCTGACCTCCGCGGCGTTGCACGTCACGAGTGCACAGACTTGCATGCAGACAATACATTCATACACATACGGAAATAAATAAAAAATTAAATAAAAATAAAAATAAAAAGGTATCCTTCAAGAGAAACTTAAAAGAATTAGAGTGATATGGAGTAATTTAGTTGTTGTACTGCAGTTTACAGAAGTTGGACTGATACAAATGCCTTATAATAGACAGCTTAAAAAAAGGGTAGCAAATCACACTAGGAACTGTGGAGCAGAAACCCTAAATAAAAATTAAGGAAACTGCCGGATGTAGTGGCGCACGCCTTTAATCCTAGCACTTGGGAGGCAGAGGCAGGCGGATCTTTGTGAGTTCAAGGCCAGCCTGGTTTACAGAGTGAGTTCCAGGACAGCTGGGGCTACAGGGAGACCCTGTCTCAAAAAAAGACAATAAATAAATAAATAAATAAATAAATAAATAAATAAAAATTAAGGAAACCATGTATAAATATGGGAAATATTTCTTTTTTATAAGTACAAAATGACACATATACACCTACATATAGGTAAGTAAAGAAAAAATAAATCAGCATTACAATGGTAGTCAATATACTTTTTGTTTACATTTTTAAGAACTATACCACCAATATACAGTAAATATAGACCTCTGTAACTCCTATGACTTCATCATTTAGGTTAAACAATATATGCAATAAGCTTTTAATTTTGAGCTAATAAAGTAGAGTTTCTATAAGATCATAAATTACCCTACATGCATTATGTGCACTGAAAAATTAACATTAACCATTCACTGAGAATTTCAGTAAAGGTTATGATAAAATAGACATTCTGGATAACCATCAGTTAAGTTCAATTAATCAAAACTCTTCAAAGTGTATTCCAAGATCTACCCTGTATTGTGTACAAGGGTACCAAAGAGCAGATGGGGTTTGTTGCCACTTCCTTTATTAGGTTTGTAAACAATTACAGAGCACATTACTTGGGTCTTCAGAACTGAATGGGCATTGAGCAGCTGAAGTTCAAGTCATTCCTTTGAAAAGGAATGTTTTCCAGCTATTTTTTCCCTCTTGTAGTATTGAATTTTCATATGGATTATGAATGGATAAATAAAAGCCACTATAACTCCATGACTGACTTATTCTCATTTCAGATTTCTGGCATTAAAAAAAATCTAGTACTAATCAGTTAACATTAATGCATTCAAAGACTTTTTGCATGTCTACCAAATAATAGTACAACTTAGAGTGGGACAATTTAAACCCAAGCTCCTTGGGCTCATTTATCATCTTTTTTCTGTAACCCTATAACAGTTCTTTACAACTGAGAGAGAAGATAAATGGATCCCTGAGAAACAAATATTTACAAACCTTTTGAAAATGCTTTTTAAGTAGGAAAGGAAATAGTCCATTATCTATGCTGGTCACGTGGGAATTCACAGCCCAGGGTCAAGTAGGGTGGATGGTGTTCAACCTCATAATCATTTAAAGCAAAGTCAAGCAATTTGCAATTTCAAACTTATAAATGAAATTCTAAATCCTTGTTATCTTTCCACTTTGCTACAAAGGAGAATGCTAACTTGTTATTGTCAAATGAATTATCTAAAATGTGAATTTCCTAACAATATCCCCATTGGTTCACTTTTGTGCTCCCCACATACCCTGTCCTTAAAACACAGGCAGGAGATAAATGCATAAGCAGCAATGATATTTTTACAACCTTAGCTTCACAATCACAGCATGCATTAACTCTTAATATACTTTACTAGAATAGCAAACATTCCTAAATATAAAGTAAAAATGCTGAAAAACTGAGTAAAAAAATAATCTAGAGTTTGCCACAAAAAAAGCCAGAGAAAAACGAATAAGCAAAACATCATTTTGATCACCTCTAGCAATAAGAGAAATCTGATTTGTGTCACATGATGAAACATAGGATCCATCTGCTTAATTCCAGGAAAAAGAATTCAGATCTTACAGAATTCCCTTCATTAGAGAAAATATGTGGCAACGTGTAGCGTGGAATATTCAATATTATGTGAATAGAAAAATTTACCTTTGTTGTTTTCTTGGCCCTTGCTATGTACTCATTCATCTGTCCACACAGTCTACTATGAGACCTGTCAGAGTCTCAGAAATCTAATGAACTAAAAGTAAGAATCAATAAAACTTCCAATTTTTTCAGTTGATCCTATCCCAATATTTTGAATATTATGAACTTATACACATACAACTTCTCAATGTCCTTAAAATTAGATTGGGGTGTTTTGGAAAAGTTGTTGAATATTGTTGCATTAAAGAAATTTATTGGAGTTGTTCAGGACTTAAACATAACCTTTAGAAGGCTGTGCTTTTATCATTTTTATTTTCTTTGTTATTATTTTTAATATGGAAAACATATCCAAGGTCTGCAATATGTTTTCTGAATCCAAAAACGAATGATAAAGACAAGCTACTAATTTGAAATTTAAACACATGAATAAGCTGGAAGGGGGATAAAACTGAAGCTGTAAGAAAACATAATGAAATGGAAATTGCTCAAACTAACTGTGCGATAGGGCAGGACACTCTGACATGTGCCATGTCTCTGAATGAAGCAGAGGTATGTCACATGCCACCTTGGGGTTGTCTGTGTCACTACTGGTTTGGTATGCCATTCACTCTCTCCTGTACCTGCTACATACTAATAAGTGTTACAACCTTTGGTCATAATATTTAAAACATAACCTCTTGATGACAGGAGAAGCAGAGTACTCTGAACTGGGGTCTTGAATGAGTTTGTACATATTTCATATTGAATATTCATTTTTTTCTGTTAATGTGTTTGGACCTCCTGTGTTGTCTTCATATAATAAAAGTAGCTTTGTGAAGCTATATCTACTTTTAGCTAAATTTCACAAGCTACGAAAAAAATCTTTATTGACATAGATGTCTGGGAATTTTGTGTTCCATATAGGCTATTAATTCATGACAGATTTTAACATTAGAAGAATACATAAGTATTCTATACATTCTATAAATTGTACATAAATAGTCTGTGAAAAAATATGCAATATCTTAACTGAAAACTCCAGATTTATTCATCTCGTGGCTCTCCAATAGAAGCTCTACAGCTGCCATTTCCCCCCACCACATGCCATCTACATCTAGTTTCCTTATACTAGAAGCCACGTGAGTGCAGGGCCGATGGTTCAAACCTGTCTAGCACTGGTAGTTATGCACCAGACATGAGAAGGTACTCCCTTCCACCTGCAAGACTTAATCCTTGTCACATCCTTCAATGAGCAACAGATGCTCTTTCCTTGATAAAATGGAGCTACAAAAGAAAGCCTTCCAAACCAAGTGCAAATATTGGTTCATCAATTGCAATGTGCATCAAAACAATCCTCTAAGATAGAATTGACTGTCACTGTCCTGCAGTAAAAGATCTACATAAATAGATCTATCTATATCTGCATGTGAAGTGGCTAATAGTTTCCCTAGCATGAGACATAATCATGATAAGTTTTCTTGCTTTCTAGTAGTACTATGGAATAATCACATAGATTTATTATAACTTCCCCTTGGTAATTTCTATGGGACATGTGGACTAGAGAAAACGAACAAATCTTTCTACCTTCCTGTTTTTAATTAAAAATATTTTTATTTTCTGATGCAATCTTTCTGTTGTTCTTTTAATATGCATCCCTCTCCACAAGAAATATTTATAACTGGGTTATTGGTACTAGCATCCACATATGAGAGATACCATTTGTCGTTTGTTTTTCTGAGACTGTGCTACTTCACTTAACGTGATGTCTTCTAGCTCCATCCATTTACCTGCAAAGTTCATGATGCTGTCTTTCTTTACTGCTGCATAGAATTCCATTGTGTACATGTACCACATTTTCTCTATCCACTCATCAGTTGAGGGGCATTTGGGTTGGTTCCAGTTTTTTGCTATTGTGAACAGAGCTGCAATAAATATAGCTGTGCATGTATCTCTGCAGTAACCAAATCTAATTGGCTATTAGGTCTCTCCTTGGAGGAATAACCCACTGCTGATGCCACAAGCTTACATCCTCTAATGGTTAGGAGATGTTATAAGCCACAAGAAGACCCTGTCATACTTAACAGAAGAAAATGTAATTCATGGATTAACATACCATCCAAACATCTGTGTCTATACCAAAGTAACCTACCATAACAATTAGTACTGTTTAAATACCTATATATCTAATTGCTTGTGCTTCATTAGTAGGATCAAAAGGTTATGCCTGGACAAGCTGTCAGCCCATGAAAGGAAACAGCCAGAATTTACCAGAGACCAAGACAACAGCTCCAGAGAAAGTAGACTGTTTTGCTTCTCATCCACCTGTGCCCCTTTTTCTAAGCCTAGGGAACAATCTGCGGAAGAGGGGGCGCGGTAGAATGTAAGGGCTGTGATTGGGGTGAATGGTGAAAGTACAACAATATAGACTGGACACTCATTTGATCAACTTGATTGAACATACAAGCCCCCCCCCCCCCTGGATGGTGAGACCCATGAGCTGTGTGGGTTTGGGCACAACTGTTTGCAAATTGGTTTTACATGAAGGATGCTTGTACTCACAAATTATCACTTATTGTTAAAAAAATGAAAACAAAACAAAACAAAAAACAGAGAAAGATGCAAAAAAATATTTTTATTTTGTGTGTATGAATGTTTTGCCTGTATGCATTTAAGTACTCATGCATGCAGTGCTCAGGGAAGGTGGAAGAGGGTGTTGGATCCTGCCATACGGGTACTAGGAACTGAACTCAGGTCATCTACAAGAGCAGCTAGTGCTCTTAAATTCTGAGCTGTCCCTCTGGCTCTGTCCTTCTATTGACTTTAACTGCACATGAAACATTTAAGGTAAGTGTGTCACAAGTTAAATCTATCCACTTATCTCATAGACTACCCAAGTCAAAAGAGTATTCATTTTCTGTTTTCCTTTTATTTGTGAGTTCAAGAGAAACCATATAAGCTCTTCTTCATTTCAGGTATATTTACTTTTATAGCAAAGATTTATAGAAAAAGTTAAATATCAAAATCAGAGGAAAAGGGTCTGGGGGTGCAGCTTGGTGGTAAAGTGCTTGTCTCCCATGCTAAAGGCCCTGGGTTAAATCCCACAGTGCCACAAAAATATAATCAGAGGAAAAGAAATAGCTGCAAACATTGTAGGTTATTGTAATTATTTAACTTAATTTGATAAATCCCATATTCCATGAAGTGACAGAATCACTGTTAGAATGTTAGAAACACAGCTACATGCTTCACACACAATGGAGTTTGAATTATTTAACAATATTATTACAGGATATTTGCATTTTCAACCTCTCTGTAACACCAATATCTACAACAACCTAAAGAAAGGGAGCAGATGAGATATGTTATTCTTTTCCAAGTTACTTGTGTTTGGACATGCTGGGCAGCATTTCTTCCTTTGGAGTCAGTATTAGCAAACATATGTGAAGCTAGCTAGCAAAGCAACTGGAAGAGTATCCTTAACCATTAGAAAGCAGAAGCTTCCTTGAATGGAAGAAACAGTCCAGGGATTCCATCATGGCAAACCTCTTGCCTCTGTTGTCTGAGAAGACAAATAAATTTTTGTAAAAGAACAACCCCACCCAATAAGTTGGAGAATCATAGTCCAAATGTCTCCCTTTCAAAAAGAGGAAACAACCAAACTTTGATACGAGCTACAGAGAACACACATGTCTGCAAACATGTAGGAAAGAAATCCTGATGTTATAAAAGACTGATATTTAGTAAGCTATCATTATTGACCAATAATAGAAGATTAATTATTTTGTAGAGACTCAAATTTCTCAGTGGTATTAGCTAGATTTGATATGAAAGTGAGCTTAAAGTGTGATGCCAAAGTGGTTTTATTACTAAAACAGGAAGCTATATTAACACATAGTTTCCTAGACAGTAATATGTGCAAAATTTTCATATTTGCCATAGGAATAATATTAATATATGCAATAGAATCATCTTTGTAGATATGAGGAATCATTGTCACCTTGGACGAACTTCTTTACTGTGATTAAAGTAATCATTTCTTTTAAATAATAAAAAACCTAAACCGGGCGTGGTGGCGCACGCCTTTAATCCTAGCACTTGCATTCGGGAGGCAGAGGCAGGTGGATCTTTGTGAGTTCAAGGCCAGCCTGGTCTACCAAGTGAGTTCCAGGACAGCTGGGGCTACAGGGAGACCCTGTCTCAAAAAGACCAAAAAAAAAAAAAAAAAAAAAAAAAAAAACCCAAACATATAATGTTTCAAAATACTACATTCTATAAGAGCACCATTTCTTCAACTAGATAACCCAACTCATGATAACATTCCTCAGACTGTCTCTTATGTCGTAAAAGTGTATGTGAAGAACAATGAATCTTGCATCTCTACTCGAAGAACTTTGGAATATGGTATATGAACTCATGATACATAAAGAATAACCCCAGAAATAGTTCCCAGGTATCAGATCTTAAGTTTATACAATTTGAAATCCTAAGAAGATGTTATAAAAATTATGCTTGGAAGTAGATTTTTTTGCTTAGAGAAATCTCATGAAATTAGATATGTTAAAATGACTCTAAATTCAATTGAGAAATGATGTATGATGTATGGAAATAGTTTAATAATAGTAATAAATTAAAACATCTCTGAAAAGGAAAAAATCTGGTAATTATTTTGAAATGTTTTAAAAATATTTTATTTATGCTTTTATTTTATGTGTAGGAATGTACTGCCTGCATGTATGTGAGTGCACCTGTGTCTAGGATAGTGAGGCCCCCAACCATTAAGCCTGTATAGTTTCCAGAAAAATTACTTGTGGTTGATAAAATATTGATGAGGAAGAAGTTTCATTTAATCTGAAAATTTAACTGAGACAAACTCAAAACATGCCAAGCCCATCTAGACTAAGAAATCATCGAGAGGATTACCCTATTTTACTGCCCAACTCTTTAATCCTCAATTTCTCTGATGTTCCTAGACAATGTTTCCAGTCCAGTAGGTGCTGGCATTCTACTTCACATTACAGAACATTATCTTCTCTTCCACTTTCTATAGCACACAGCATTTAAAGGTGCTAGCTCAACTTTCCCCTCAGCGGATACAATGCAGAGCACCTTTCTTGATTAGTTCCTCTGGGAAGCAAAGAAGAAAAGTTTTTTTTTTCTCCATGAGTTTTTCCAATATCGAATATAGCTCTTATAAGAAACCCAGAATTTTCTTTTGTGTTATTGATAAATTCCCCCATTTCCCTCAACTTTTGCCTGGCTCTTCTGGTAACTGCCCTTCAGACATACTTATGCACTGAATATAATAATACCTAAGATGTGATTGGCCATGACTCCTATGTATTAGTGCAGAGTTCTTTCTTTCTGTCCATTAAAAGAAAAGAAAATAAAGATAGGTGTGTGTGTATGTGTGTGTGTGTGTGTGTGTGTGTGTGTGTGTGTATGGTGTACATATGATAAGGACATGTCAACAGTGTTAGCTGTATAAATATTAATTTATTAAAGTGTGATTTCAGTATTTAATTACAAAATCATATGTAGCCACATAATTACACTTTAATAATAATAAATATTTCTTGGTAATTTTACTAAATAATCCATCAATAATGTTTTTACATACTATAGTAATATGCCTTATTTTGTGATATAAATTATCTGCCAAAATTTGCATGGGGTAATTTAATTATCATGATTACAGCTGTTGAAAATACTCATGGGTGGGGGCTGGAGAGATGGCCTAGCGGTTAAGAGCACCGACCGCTCTTACAGAGGACCCGGGTTCGATCCCCAGCACCCACATGGAGGCCGAGAGCCGTCTGAAGCTCCAATTCCAGGAGAACTCCAGCTCCAGGGGAATCCGAGACCCTCTTCTGACCTCCGCGCATTGCACGACACGGGTGCACAGACCTGCATGCAGACAGTACATTCATACACATACAGAAATAAATAAAAAAATTTAAAAAAAAAAGAAAATACTCATGGGCACTACCATACAGTTTTGAAAATATTATAAAAATAAATACCATATCTGAACAATCAAAAGCTGGACTGGTTTCCTTTGAGCTGTAATCATTTTGGGATGAATCTTGTTTCTCATCTGGAATAGAAGCTCTATGAGGGTGTGTGCTGTGTGCATCTTAGTAATGACGTTATGCCCAGAACCCAATACTATTTCTGACACATGGTCACATAAGTTGTCAAAAAAGTCCTATGCTCTTCAACATTCCTCCCCAGCCTCCACATCATCCACAAGGTACCACCTTTCAGCCTGGAAGTTGGAGAAAGGAATAGATCAGCTTCTCTGCAAGACATTTGTCTGCTCACCATTAACAGTGTTTCCCATCAATTTTCGAGGAAATATATTCACTTTATTGCTCCTTATCAACAGCAGCAAGCTGGAGAAAGTGTTGTATAATTCTAGACAGACTGTGTAATGCTACAGGAATAACTTTAAGGTGATCACAGCACTTACTCTTTGTCACATTATCCTGTTTGATTTTCTTCGTGACACTTCAATGTGAAATTCCACCACGCACTCATTTTGTTCCTGTTTTCTTACCTGCTGTCCACCTTTCAAATGTTAAGTTCTATAAGAAGGAAGACAGTACATTTCTCACGTGATGTTTACCTCTATGCATTGAGCAGTGACAGGCAGTTTCCAAGAAATACCACAGTACACCTTTGTTTATAGAACAAATAAAATTGTAGGAAATAAAGTATTAATTAAAAATTTTTCAGTTTTAGTAAGATACTTCAGTATGTTTCAAAAAAGTATTACAAATTAGATGTATCAGGGTGTGAAGGAAGTTATATTTCTGATTTTAAGGATATTAAGCTAAGAATTCTAAACTCAAGAAATGTATTTTGGCTTTATCTTCTTAAATTTAGTCAGAGATTTGTGTGGCTGCCAGAGGTTTTAATCAGCATAGAACTGCAAATGTTATCCATCTGTGGGATGAAATCTAATTCCATTTTTCTAAGGAAAAATACTTTGCATTAAGAGTAGTGGGGGATGAAGCAATTCAAATGTATTAGGTGTAGGTATGTAATTATCATAATACAATTTTTTGTATGGTTCCTGGCACATGAGATCAATAAATGTCCACTTCCTTTATTTTTCCAGATTTATATAAGCCCGGAAAAAAAAAGTCCTAAATTTTAAAATTCTATAACAGATATTTAAATTAACACCATGTCTCTTTAAGACCTTCATTATAGGATCCTTTCTTAAGACATGAAAATTTCACTGAAGTAAGTCAAGAAGTTCTCTCCTTTAAGCCTCAGAGTAAGTTTTCACAATGATATATCATTATTAAAAAATAATAAATAGAGAGAGGTGGGGTGAGGGGAGAAGAGGGAGGGAGAATTCAAATGAAGGAAATGCTAATGCAAGTGTCCCAGCAGGTTCGAAAGTTCTAGATTTGGTTTTAGCCCACACTGCAGAGTTCAACTCTGATCTAACTACTAGCATGCTTTTGGGGGTGTCTGTTTGCAGATGCAGTTGAATTATCAATCTGAACAGACACACAATCCAGGTCCAATGTCACTTCTCCTCATTATGTTAATAGTTAATACATGCAAATGAAAACACTCTAGCAATTTGATTTCTTTGAAGATAGTTTGCATATTGTCTTAGGCATAATGACTGTACACTTCTCCCAGCTTCCATTTATGCAAAGGGAGTGTAGTTCGTTTTTATCAGCTCAAGTTCATTTAGGCTGCTACTGGAATATATGTGCATGTTTCTTTTTTACCTTTAGCCTAATTACCATTCAGGTACCATAAGCAGATTTTTCATGCTATTGGTGTTTTTCTTAATTAAGAAACAAATGAATTCTCCCTAGCAAAAAAGATGGAACAACAGAATAAGATGCCAGGGGCTGATGTTCTGTTTCTTAATTGAAGCCATTCTATTGTTTGGTGTCAGTAGTGAGGGGCAGAAGTGTCATAAGTGTAGAATGTTAATAGTATGAAAATAGCAAAAACTACTTTTAAAAATAAAGAACAAATACAAAAAAAATGCTGTAAAAGCCTAGAAAACACAGATTTTTATCCGCCTACAAATTCTGACAGTAACAAAGTAGCTTCATTTACAAATCCCTCAAAGGGAGAAAGCCTAGGGTTCTCACCTCAGTCCTGGGAGGCAGCCTGGCCCCTCTGCTGCTCTGCATCCTACTTTTTAGCTCTTCATCAATTTTGAAGGCAGCAGGAGAACAGTTTGTTTCTTTAATTTCTCATGTTTTACTTGCATTATCCTTTGTGTACCCACAAAAAAAAATCTCCCTGCCTTCCTCATATATACATTTGTGTACTACTGTAACTTCAGAATGTGTGTAACTTTAGAGACAACTCTCCCATTTCTCTAGAGAGGGGAAGACCTCAAGGAAACAGGGCTCAGTGGAAGTTGAGTTTCATTCACTTGTGATCCAGATGTTAAACAGGGCACCATATTTTTCTCTTTTCCTAAAGCTATGGTGGATATCTTTTCATTTGTGATTTTACTAGTTTATCAGCTTACTGAAGTCCCATCTTATTAAGTTACTTGGATGTTTAAAATAAAAATCCATAATGTACTGTAAACAAGCTAATAAACATAAATAAAAATATCACACAAACTGGTATTTTTTTACTATTTTATTTATTTTTTATTTTATGTGTATGAGTGTATTGCCTACATGTATGTAAGTGCACTTGTGTCATGCAATGCTACAGGAGGCAAGCAGAGGGCATCAGGTCCGCTGTGTTTCTACCCTCCAGGTAGGTGCTGGGAAACAAAGCCCAGACCTCCTGCAAGAGCACAGTGTTCTTAATCACTGAGACATCTCTCCAGCCCCCAAACTGATATGTGTTTATGACATCAACATCATACAATATGGTATCTGGGAAAAAAATTTCTGGAATGCTAAGTTTCTACAGATATCAGTAAACTCATAGTTGCCAAATGCTAGTTTTCACATCTGTGTTTTGGAATTGCCAAAGAGACAAAAAGTAACAGGATCTTAATATTCATAGCTATTCTAGATGTTAAAATACACCCTCACATAGTTTCTTACATGGAGAAAAATGGCCATAACTAACTTGTTCTTCCATAAATATTACTGTACAGAGTTTTTTTTTAAATTTTTTAAAATTTTATTTATCTATTTTGTATGTGTATGAATGTACTGTCTACATGCAGGTCTGTGTACCCGTGTTGTGCAATGCCTCGGAGGTCAGAAGAGGGTGTTGGACTCCCCTGGAACTGGAGTTCTCCTGGAATTGGAGTTACAGATGGTTCTCAGCCACCATGTGGGTGCTAGAGATCAAACGCAGGTCCTCAGCAAGAGCAGTCGGTGCTCTTAACCGCTAGGGCTAAGCTATCTCTCTAGCCCCTTGTACAGAGTTTTATATAACAAGAAGCTTTTTATGTTTTAAGATCTAATGTTTTATAATGATATGGGATATCATAAACTATCTTCAGTTTTCTCTAAAAGATAATTCAGAAATTTTGAAATATAAACACTATAAATAATTTTCCCTTATACTCATGTTTTAGGTTTTTTACAAGGTACAGATAATATTCCACGACTCTTCCTATTGAACGCCAATCAGACAATTTAAGTTTGAGGGTCCATATTTCTGCAAAAACCATATAATAAACTTTAAAGACTTTAACCCACTCACAAAACTTGAAATTCTACACAATTGCAAAAGGAGTGCTCAATCTGTTTTCACTTTACCACTTTTTTAAAAAGTGTGAACAGTGTCCAGAGAAAGATTTCATGTCAGTTTCCTTTATAGTTTAATTTTAAGCAGAGGATTGACTTAGCCTGCTGACTTAGGTCAGTCACACATCCATAAAGTGTTAAATGATATGTTGAATCATTTTTTAATCATATAACATTTGAAATAAGACGTAGGGACAATACATTGCATCTTCTCACATTCTTGTATTTCTGTAAAATCAAGATGGGTTGAAAGGGGAAAAAGGGGGAGTTGGGAGTGTTAAAATTACAGACAAGTTTTTTGAGTACTAATAGAAACCGAAGATTTCATAGAATTTCTTTTCTAAATTCTTCAAAAGACTAAAATATTTTCATCACCAATCTTAAGTCAGTAGCGGAGTGCTTGGAGAACACTCTCCCGTTACCCTGCAGCTGCATGGAGCTGTTATGGTTTCTCCCCACCCCCAACTCTGACTTGCTAACATAGTGTCCCTGCCAAATTCTTGGCACTAGAAGGAAGGGGGAAGAGGCCATACCATAACTTGTTGATAATGAGGAGATAGAAATAGCAAACCAGCTGTATTGTCCTAATAAAGTATGTCTGGGATTTAGAGACACAACAACTATGTATTCAGGTCATCCAAATGCATTTCAACCAACTGATCCCTTCGATGACTTTTTCAGATAACGCTCAAAATACATTTTGTGTATTAACTCCAGAACTGTCTGGAAAAAACAAAATTACAAAACCCCACTGCTCACTTTTTCTTTAAGAATTATTATACCAAAATATCTTTGTATTATTGTCCAAAAGTTGTTATTTAATATCAAAAGTTTAACAATGCAATCTGTTGCATTTCATAACTTGTACAATCACTAGTTTATGACATATATATATATATATATATATTTCAATATATTTCATCAGTGTGTATTCATTTTACTATCAATTTATTTATACATAATTTGTCACTGAAACTCAAAATACATCTTATTTGGCAGGAAATTGTTATTTTTAAATGTGTGTAAAGATTGGGAAAAATTAGTCAAATATTTATTTGGCAAGAAATAACATAAAATTTACTGCAACTAGAAAAAAGTTAACAATACTTCATTTAAATATTTGCGTATTAAAATATGCAAACAGAAGAACTTTAACATTATATTTAAAATATCTGGGGATATTTATCATTACAAGAAAACAATCTCTTTTCATAGATTTGGCCTTTAAAATGCTAATAATAAAGAAAAGTATTATTTGTGGATTACTGACAATGTTCTAAACGTTTTCCATGTATTAATTCCTTTAATACTCTCATAAGCCCTAGCACAGATTTCCCTAATAATATCTGTTTTACAAATGGAGGAAACTGAGTCACATATTAAATTACTTCCTCAAGTGTAACAAGGGGGCATCTGGAATTTCAACCCTCATACAAAGTGGTGTACTTCTGAAACATGGTAGCATACCTTCTCCATAAAGCATGGCTGCATATGTCAGTTCTCTTGAAATAAAAATGCAAATAACATGACTTAGTCAAGAGCATACCGAGAGTTCTGTCTCATAGACAGCTAGTGTTTGGCAGGGGCAGGGGAGGTCTTACAGTTAGTACCTAAGTTGACATGAGCCCTCATAGCTTACAAAACCATTTCTTGGAATGGGCTAACAGAATTTCACAGAGTGACTACAGAGAAACCCCCTACCATCTGATCAAGACACACTATGTGTAGCAGACTACCTGATTCTGAAGATGGATTCTCCTAACATTTATAACCCTGAGGACAATTTGCTTAGTCCAATCATCTGTGCTTTGTAGTCTAACCAGATCATCTTCAATAATCTAACCTACTAGGCCTTTTGGCGGGTCTGTGTGAGTCTATTTTTAGTACTAATCACTTGACTTTGTCATCAAGGAAACCACTTGTAGCTTTTCAGCAGCTGGTGGATGATTGGAAAGACACATGGGAGTCCAAATTTCATCTCAAGAAATCAAATCATTTACACCAATAATCTTTCCCTCTGTAAATAGTCATCACATATACCACTGCTACATGAATTCATTTCCATTCAAATGTGTTTGGCCTCCTCTGTCCAGTGTGCCACACTTACCCCAAAATAGCTCTGAATGCAGCCTAACACAAAATTGTAAAGTTACTTAAAATATTATGAGATTATTTTTAAAATGTATTTGTAACTCAACTTCCTGGCTCTCAGGCATGAACCTTGTAGCTGACAAAGTCATGTCATAAGGACAAAAGGTTAGACTTTCCTAGCACTCGTCTTGATAGCCTCTAAGGAGATCAAATCCCAGAGTCTAATAAAATCTTCAGTAGTATATTCATTGTTCAGAATCTTAACAGATAGACAGATATAGATGCATTAGCTTTTCTAGGTTCTAGATCCCTTCACATAAGAGAAACAAATATTTTATGCTTTCCTTCAGCTCCATATGTTACTTCTATCCTGGCTTGTACCCACTTCCTAAAATTGATGAGTCACCATATTTTATTTTTCTTTGCCCTCTGTCATAATTACCACAGGATGTTTATTGTGGCATGCATTAATGTCACCTCCCCGTGCTCCTCAGGGGCATCCTTCCCAAGTCCCACTGGTGCCCCAGCATTTGGCTTCAGCAGAGGCCCTGCACTGCTTCAGTCCTTACTTTTGTGGTTGTTAGTTTCCACAGAACTCATGAGATATCTTGGAAAATCTACAAGGACACAAAAGATACAAAATAAAAAGGATCTGTTAAAAAGAGCAACATAGTTAACATACTTGGCCTGTAACCAGCTTCAAAAATGGTCTGCATATAATCATATGGATAAAAATGAAAAGCATCATAAAATGACTTAGAAGGGAAAACATTTGATATGGGTAAAAAGAGGAATGGTTCAGAACAAAGCATAAAAAAATTCAGAAGTCAGGAAAGCAATGTCATAGGGATAAAATTATTTTTGTATAATAAGGCCTAGGATAGTACATTGGGTTTTTAAGAATAGATCTTTTATCTATAACCTAACAATCATATACTATTAATCTGAGGTTAATAACCTAACCATGATCTCTGCTGAGAATAGAGAACAGAGAAATGTTGCACTTTTAAAGGCAATGCATTGCAAATCTTTTTCACTGTGTTATTTCCTTTTCTAAAGTAAAACAGAGCTTAATCTCCACTGGAATGCCTACTTTGGGTGGATTCCCACATGCTTAATAAAGACTGCAGAAAAATTGTCATTACAGCCATTTTTCCCTCTGTTAATAAATGAATTGGACAGATATGGAAATCTTTATGCATTTTAACCTCTCTTTTGAAACCCATGGTGAATTTTATCCTCTCAACTACACAGCCAAGGAGAAGATGAGTGATTAAAAACTTAGTTGTACTGTTAAAATAAGCCTGACTATTTTCTGCCCCAGTCCCCAGCCTCCTATGGTAGGAGTTATTAGTAGCACCACTGGTAATGGTGAGAAAATAACACAAGTACTTTCCAACACATGCATTTTACTTCTCGTCTTATTGATATTAATCTGAGCTTAAAATTATACTTAATTTTAAACCTAAAACAACAGTAACAACATACATTGGAAAGGAAAACTATGTGCTTCTCCAAACCCATAGGTCTAATTCCTAAAAACAAACACCAACCTATAGCCTTAGTGGGCCAGGAGCTCACTATGTAGACAAGGCTGGACTCCGTCTCACAGAGATTCACCTGCCTCTGCCTCCCAAGTGCTAGGATTAAAAGCATGCAATACCACGTCTGGATTCTACCACATTCTTTACAGAAACTTTCCTGAGAAAATACCTTATTCATTTTTTTCAGGCACAATGGTTTTATTTTTCATTTTATGTCTTTGAACTATTTTTATATGATCTTTGTAACACATGACAAAAGTGTGTTGTAATTTTATTTAGCCTATCCTCTATTAATGGGCATTTAGACCATGTCTAAATTTTTATTATTATAAATCATGAGGTATTGAACACGTATATGTGGGTATTAATAAAAAATGTAGAATTTCTAGGTCGAAGAATGAATGTACAATTTTAATTGTTATAAACTGCTACATCATTTTTTTCTATGAGGTTATAACAACTGGCAATCCCAGAACCTTATTTTTCCTACTTGTTAGTAACAGTGTACACTTCTCCATACTTGGCTATAAAACTTGGCTAATGCATATGAATGAATGGAAAGTTACTACCAAAGACAATCTCATGAGTTAAGCACAAACAGATTCAATTAAAAAGATATGACTTTGCTTATTTATTTTAGAATGTGTTGTCCAGCCTCAATAAAATATTCATATTAAACCACTGAAGGCATAGGGTGATAATTATAGACAAAACCACAGTTCTGTTATTAAGTCTGTGTATAAAAGTTAGAAGGTAGCACAGAAGGTCTAAAGTTGAATTTGAGATAACAGTAATTGTTAAATTCAACAAAATGAAAGTATACTGAAGCCTACTGTCAACACACTGGTTTCTTGTTCCCTACCATTTTCAAACTATAATGTACTAAGATGATATGATAGCCAAGCAAATACGGCACATAGTAATCAGACTCTATCTCAAAATCTGCAATAATCATCAATTACCTAAAAAAATGCATCCAGTTCTATAACATGCACATGAAGCTCTTTTTTTCTCTCTCTCTCTCTCTTCTTTTCTCTCTCTCTGACTGAAACAGTGAACTTCTGCTCAAAACAATCAACTTCCACATGGAGAATATCAAGAAAGACTGAGAAAGAGTTGAAAAGCATGTTTGGCAGAATACATGAGCTCTGGTGGGGTGGGGACATAGGGTGGGGAACATGGGTCTAGATCTGATAATCTTGTACAAAATATATATTAAAAAATTAAAAAAAAACAGACAAGCACATGAAGCTCTTAAAGGCACAAATTAGCTCTCTGGCTATATTCTTTGTCCATTCTTTCCCATGTATTTCATGTTTTGCAGCAACTTCCAGTGTATCTTGAAAATGTCATGCTCTGTACTTTTCTGCTCTCAGTCAAGACAAAGTCTTCTTAAGGCCTTGATAGAGATCTGTAGTGGTTAACCTTTATGGTCATCTTGATTTGATTTGGAGTATTATGGGTGCACACCTCTGGGGGTGAGTTTCTGAGGATGTTTCCAGAAAGATTTAATTTAGCATGGAATATCTACTCAATATAGACAGAGTGTCCCATATTCAGTCTCAAAGTGAACAAAAGGAAAGCAAGCTGTGCACTAGTATTCAACTCTCTCTGCTTCCTGACCCCGTACACACTGTGACCAGCTCCCTCAAGCCTCAAGCTTAAGATCCCATGCTTTCTCTTCTCTTCCATGCAGGATTATATGCCCAAACTGTAGGTTAAAATAAACTCTCCTGCCCTTGGTTGTTTGCCTCATGTATTTTTTGTCAAAGTAACAAGTAATTAATTAATGTAATCACCAACACATCTTTCAGAACCACCTAAAATGGGACCTAACTCTGGAAGCTTATTGTGATTCACCCAGTTATTTCAGTGTGTGCACCACTTTACAACTGCATCTATCATGAATGTGACCAATGTAATTGTGCCTTTCTCCTTCATGGTTTAATGTGATGTTTGAAGGAAGACATGACATGACTATTTTTTTTTTTCATTTGGGTATTCTCTCTAGTCATGGCTTAGCACAATACACAAATTAGTATTCTTTACATACTTGCTTAATTAATGCTGAATGGAAAAAGTAGAGGTCTTTAACTTAAATGTGAAGCATTTGGTAACACATTTTTCTTGAGGGCAACATTGAACATTGTAGGTGAATCCAATCTGAGTTTAGGTATACATGAGCCACCATGCCATCCAACACCTCCCAAAGGCACAAGTGAGAGTCATGGGACCTCCCTGGCTAGGCCCACAGGGTTGTGATGTGATGATGCAAAGGTTTGGGATTGGCCCCTGGGAGATGAGGTCATATTGCCTGTATAATGATCTGTACGATTTGAATAAAGCTCAGTTCTGTATTTGGATTCATACTGCCATGTATCCATTGTTTGTGCTTTTCACATTTGTGCTTCCTGCATGCCCTGGCCCACCATGGAAATTACCAGGATGAACCACAGAGCACCATCTTTTCAAAAACACCACCTTCTCAAGAAATGATGTGTAGTTGGCTGGAGGGATGACTCAGCAGTTAAGAGCTGGCTGCTCTTGCACAGAACTCCAGAGGACTCAGGTTCAGTTCCCAGCATCCACATGACAACTCACAACCTAACAACCATCTGTAACTCCAACTCCATGGTTTTCTGATACCCTCTTCTGACCTCTGTGAGCACCGTGGGAAATGCAAGGAATACACTCACACAAAGTAAAAATAACAAATACAATATATTTTTTAAAATGATGTGTATTCAAAAGAATACATTCATGTATTCATTCTGCTGATTTGACTGTGTTTATACTAGTTCCTTCTAGTCACTGGAGGTACAAAAGAAAAAGCAATTAGGGTCCATACCTGTTCAACTTAAGATTGTGGAGAAACATATCTAATGAGCAGTTAAACAAACTAACAAATACATGAATTATGAAACTTAAAATATACTTTAATGACATAAAAATAAAGTGAGGCAATAGGCTAGATGGTATTTAGGAGAGAAAAACAATATTAAAGGAGACAAGAGACACTAATCTGAGGAGCTGAATTTGACATTAGAAGCATTTTACAAGAAGCCAGACTTGGAAATCTAAGGAAGAAACATGCTAGAATAGGGGTTCGTGGCAGAGTCAAGAAACAGAAAGAATACCCATAAAGGTGTACTATAGTGATGTGGCTTAAAGACACCAGTGTAGGAGATAGTGAAGAGGGAAGCTACAAGAACAGATACTGGAGAGTGTAGTAGGTCTTGAAGAAAAGTTGAATACTACTTGCAAAGGGCATTGAAGAATTTAGAGCACCAAAATGATATTATTTAAGATTTTTGGAAAAAAAAACATTTTGGCAAACTGAAGTAAAATTGTTTCTAATTTATAAGATTACTCTGAAAATCTAAGAGTTGATAATACAGATAGATCCTGGAGAGTGTAGTAGGTCTTGAAGAAAAGTTGAATATTACTTGCAAAGGGCATTGGAGAATTCAGAGCACCAAAATGATATTATTTAAGAGTTTTGGAAAAAAAAAATTTTGGCAAACTGAAGTAAAATTGTTTCTAATTTATAAGATTACTCTGAAAATCTAAGAATTGATAATACAGATGCTTAGATATAGAAATTACTTAGAATGACTTTAAAGTTTAGAAATGCATTGGAAATCTCATGTAAATAATTCCCTTGAAAAATAATGAATCTGGGCTGGAGCGATGGCCTAGCGGTTAAGAGCGCCGACCGCTCTTGCAAAGGACCCGGGTTCGATCCCCAGCACCCACATGGCGGCCGAGAGCCATCTGAAACTCCAATTCCAGGAGAACTCCAGTTCCAGGGGAGTCTGACGCCCTCTTCTGACCTCCGCCGCATTGCACGTCACGGGTGCACAGACTTGCATGCAGACAATACATTCATACACATACGGAAATAAATAAAATAAAAAAAAAAAGAAAAAGAAAAAGAATGAATCTACAAAATTTTATGAAGATATTAGCAAATACCTTTAATTCCAGCACTTGGGAGGCAGAGGCAGGATGGTCTCTCTGAGATCAATGTCAGCCTGTTCTAAATAATGAGTTCAGGCCATCGGGGGCTACAGGGAGATCCTGTCTCAAAAACAGTACAAAACAAGAAACAAAAATATATGAATATTCAGAAAATCTTCAGAGCATATGGATCCCAGTCTGGCAGGTCTTAATCTAATATATAATAAGAATTATTTTATCAGATAGTGAGAGCCCATGTACAGTCAATATCTGTTTTAAACTTTCTAGCACCTAGATTATTCAATGTGTAAAATACTAGAAACAATCAGAGTTTAAAGAAAACAGATCCCCTAAGACCTGACTTAGCACTATTCAATTATTTCAAAGTACTTGTTCTCCTTTCAAAATGAAAATTTCCAAACCAGGAACCAAAGAACAATTAAGCAAATGCCAGATTCTTCACTTTGGCTCGTGCATCTAAAACTCATAAACTCTTCCTCAAATGATCCCCCAAACTTGTAGTACAACTACAATCCCAATGTAACTGACAAAGGAATCCATGGTTACTCAAATAAGGATGGATTATGATAACCTTTTAACTGATAGCATAACATTTTCTTATCATTATCAAGTGTTATTAATGGATAAAATTATATATGCTTTTGTACATGCATAACTGTACGTATTACACTTATATACAAATATCAGTAGGATAGTTTTGTTTCAACTTGCATCACCATAAATATCTGAGCTACACAACTAGATATTAATACTTCTTCAGCTTCATTACAATCAAATTTTCAGCCAGGTGTGGTGGCACACGCCTTTAGTCCTAGCACTTGGGAGGCAGAGGCAGGTGAATCTCTGTGAGTTCAAGGCCATTCTGGTCTACAAAGTGAGTTCCAGGATAGCAAGAGCTACAGAGAGACCCTGTCTCAAAAAGATCTGAGAAAAAACACAATATATTTTTCAATCAGAATATAATCACAATATAATTTCTTATTTTCCAATTTTAATTTTCCTTAATGTATAATTAGTATTTTAAATACTAATTTGAATAATGGTATAAAATGTGTGTTATATATTACATATATAGTACTTATGTGTTATATAGTATATGTGTACAAAATTTGTACTTTAAATTCAGATATAATATAAAAAACAAACAAAAATAATAAAAGGAGAAAGACAAGTAATTTATGATATTTAAATGTAGGTGCACAGAAAATAGTTCAATGAACTTTAAAAAAACTGATTATATATATTCAAAAGCATACTATTCAAAGCAATTTATATTTAACAATTGCCATACTGTATTGAAATGGAGCATCATTTTAACCATATAATTGAGAAATATACTACAGACTGATGCAGAGATCAAACTAAGGAAAGCTACTGTTCTCCTTTCCCATATGGAGTGGTAGGAGTGGCTACTATTAGCTACTACCAGAGACAAATCCTGCAGGCCTTCGATCACCCATGTGACCAGCACAGTAAGTTCAGTGAAGGTGCACTTCTTTGTCCAAGCCTTCCTGTCATGTCCATAAGAGGACCCGGGTTCGATCCCCAGCACCCACATGGCGGCTAAGAACCGTCTGTAACTCCAATTCCAGGAGAACTCCAGTTCCAGGGGAATCTGAGACCCTCTTCTGACCTCCGCGGCATTGCACGACACGGGTGCACAGACCTGCATGCAGATGTACATTCATACACATACAAAGATAAATAATAATAAAAAATGTTAAAAAAAAAGAGTTCTTCACATTTCTTGAATATTTATAGATGTCTATGGTGTGTGTGTGTGTGTGTGTGTGTGTGTGTGTGTGTGTGTGCAATTTCTAGAAGAAAACAGGCCATTTTCTCACTGAAACGTTCTTGGACATACAGTTAATCATACTGACAAAGCCATCGGTTTACCTTCTCCCAGGCTTACTGTGAGGACCACTTCAAGTATTAACCTAGGCATGTTCATACACTATTCCACTTTTCCTATCTGCATTATAGAGCCTTACATAATTCATCTTACTGCCCTTAAGCCTATGGTATCAACCAAGACCCAATTGTCCTTTAGAGACTGAATCCTTAAACCCCACCCCAAAGAATGATACATCATACAGTATTTCTAAAAAGAATCAAACTATCCAAATTCAAATCCAAGGTGTCCAAATTTTTTGAAACAATTGCATTAATATCCGTGGTTAACATTATATACCAAAAGTATCAGATGTGGCTTGTGACTCCCTCCTTCCCTCCTCTCTCTCTCCTACACTTCCCTCTTCTCTTTCTTCCCAAGGATTTTAATCTCATTACTATGTTCAAAATCACAAGTACAAACTAAAATGCCATTTTGTGGTAACACACAAATTGGCTAAGTTGTTAAATGATTTTCATGTGCATCAAGAATGTATATCCATGAATAAAATTACAAATTACCATATTAATAATACTCTCATCAAGAAGACTTAGGTTCTGAAAAGTCACACCAGAGCCATTAACAATAGGCTGGTATACAAAGTTTTTCCATTGAGCCAACCAAGATTTTTTCAAACATTCATTGACATGTCTCTTTTGTGTAGCAGAATATGTTTAACCTAAACTTTTCAAATTCTATAATAGCAAAACACCTAGACAGAGTTTATAACTGAGATTAATTTATATACTAAGTTTCTTTCTTAGGAGCCTCTATTTCTCTGAAAGTATTCTAACATTAAATTTAGCCAGTTAAATTCTATGATATTTTGTAACAATTTAATTAATAAGATTATATTAAAATGCATTATATGTTGCAAAGTAGAGAAATATGACGTGTCAAGCAAAAAATGCTCTTGTTCTTCATGACATAAACAATATAAATTATTGAATCAAATGGAAGAAGAAAGTTGTCACACATTTCTGTTTGTAGACTGAATCTTCATACCTTTAAAATGACTACCAAATATTAGGATCTAGGCCTAAAAGAAAAAAAAAATGAAGTATTAATACTGTCCCACCTTGTGGGAGCTTGACATTACTTGACACTACACAGAAACCGACCTTTTTGTCCTTCAGGCTTGCCGACTGGGCCCCATCTTCTATCGCAAAAGCCAAATCATCTGATCCCAAACTAACTGTCAACTGCCTGTGATGGTGGGGAAGCCAGACATCAATCAATCAGGTTTTATCAGACGCTCTCGTCGTTTCTCTGTTGCGCTCATCTTATCATCTGACCCAGTTGTAGCCCTGACTTCAGAAGCTTTAGCAACTTGATGACAAAATATGCGCCTGTTTGTCCGAGATGCACATTGTTAAGGAATGAGTGATATTTTTAGCAACAACGTAATATATTTGCAAATGAACTCTTGAATATTTCAGATGTACACAAGTCTTATATTGGCTACTGTCCTTTGTACACGGACCCTGTGTGTGCCGGTGAGAGACCCAGTATTTCGAAATACACAAGAGTACTTACATAGGAGTGAACCATCCTAGGAATATGTGTTGGTTTGCATGCTGAGTAAACAGAAATGCAACCAAAATGAGAGTTGAGAACTGATTCTCCAAGAAGAGGAAAGTGACAGATACACACAATATAAATTAATAAACACAGCATGGTCCCCAATAAATAAAAATAACTCAGAAAATTAAAAATCATTTTATCTATTCATATTGACAGGGTTCTGGAGGGAAAGAAATCTTTAAGACTTCCATGTTATTGTCAGATCCTTGTTGGTGGATCCGCTAGTCAATGGCCCCCCACAGAATTTACTCCCATACAGAAGCTACTTAGGTAAAGGTAAAATTATGACCCCTAAGTACTTTGAAATGAATAAATCAAATATGTGTCAGAATTTCTACACAGAAGTGAGAATAAAATATACATCTATTTTGTTGAAATAAATTCTTCAGAATATATATATATATATATATGTAAATGTCTTCTTGATTAAGTTAGTCATTTCCTTCACTCAAAGGTGTAATTGCTTAAACTTTTAGACTTTTCTTAAAACTCCAAACAATAACCTTTATGATAAAAATAAAATTTCCATTAATGGGCAATGTCTGCTACCCATCACTCAATTATATATTCACTGAGAAGCTTTTAAAGCAACATAAAATTTAGCTGTAGAATTTAGTCACATAACTACACATCTTAATCCTGTGTGGGCTATACAGCACCACAGACTAATACAGTGGATATTATGTCATGGATGAAAATTACACAACAGGAAATTATTTTGTGTACACTCAGAAATGCATCATGTCAAAATATCCCCCACTTAATCCGCATGATTTTTAGTTAAATTCTGTAATTTTCCTTAACTGCAGTTGCTTTTAGACTTTTAATTTTTTTAACATTTATTTATTCCTTTTGTAAAGAAGGGGGCTGCACTACGGGGCATAGGTCGAGATCAGCTGGTTCCCCCCTTTCAATAAGTGGATTCTGGAGATCAGACTCGGGGGCTTTAGGCTTAGTGGCAAGCACCTCATCATCATCTTGCCTTTGGACTTTATAAAACACAGTAAGGTTCATCAGCTAATTATGAATAAAATATTTTAATTGAATAGTATTATAAGGAGTAAAGTTACTTTTCCAAATTAGATAATCAAAATTAGTAAAAAAAAAAAAAAGTGGAATGGACAATACGAGGGCATCAAATTATCATTAACAATTATTAAATTATTTTTATTATTTATAAAAGTACATTATTTTACTATTGCCTGCATAAATATAGAGTGATTCAGCTCTCACTTCGACTGAATATTTGTCAATTCCTTGTTTTTAATCTTCAAAGCTCCAGATCATTGCAGCTTCAAATAATCTCAGGATATAACCCAATAAAGCAAGTACATGTCTTTTTGAAAGAGTGTATCATGGGCCTGGTGTGGTGGCCACAGTGTTAATCCCAGCACTCTTGAGGCAGAGACAGGCAGACCTCTTTGAGTTTGAGGCCAGCCTGGTCTCCATAGCAAGTCCCATGTCAGTGAGAACTTCAAGGTGTCAGTCTGTATGTATGTATGTATGTATGTATGTATGTATCTATCTATCTATCTATCTATCTATCTATCTATCTATCTATCTATCTATGTATCTATCATCTATCTACCTTTCTATCTATCTGTCATCTATCTATCTGTGATCTATCTATCTATACCTATTTCTAGCTCTCCCAAAATATATCACTGTTAAATATTACAGAAGACCATAAAATAATAAATTAAAACTAGAAGTTCCAGACTACTAAGAAATAAAGAATAAATACTTGCTTCAAACTCTGAATTTTATAATTAATTCATTACTCCTTTAGGTTTAAAGACTTTTGCAAGTTATGTGACAAATCAAAGAATTTTAGAGATTATGACTGAAGAATTTGTCATTTATACTTGTAACAATATCTTACATGTGAATATTACATAAAGCCAACGACTGGAAAAGCTTTTGTTCTCTCATATTCCTTATGCACAAAATTTTTCAAATAAAAATCAGCTTAATCCATACATTCAAAACAATTTATTTAAAAAGAACATAACTTAAAGCTACTAATAAATCCATCTTTTAAGAGAAACTAATTTAAAGATAATTTTCATGGGCATTTTAAAATGAAAACAAAAATTTAAATATACCTTCTTAAAGACCACTTGAAAAGCTAGGTAAGTATCACAGCTTTTGTGTAGACTACAAAACCATACATTTTGTAACAGAATATGTGTAGGCTAGTTTATTACAAATATCTATAAGTTGTCCGTGATAAATCTGAGATTTCTTAGAGCAAATCATGCAAGTGCAAACATCAAGCTATTGCCATCCAATGTCTTCCAGTAGTTTAAAGAGGGAGCACTTTCAAAAATAAATAAAAGCACGTAGTCTGTTGCAAAAGTCAGGTAAAGTGAGGGCTTCTTTAATAGTCAACAGTATGCTAGTATCCCTTATAAGCATATTCCTTGTTTTATAGAATATTATCAGAATATTAAATAAAATGGGACTGCATGCTTTAGGTTTGAATGAACAATGTCCTGAATGAGTGACTGTGTGATACAGATTATAGCTACCAGTCACTGGAGCATCCATTTTTAAAAGTCTTCGTGGTCGTGGGACACATATATAATTTTTCCATATAGTAAGATTAAGTTTCTTTAGTGCTTGCAACTTTAAGAGTAGTGCATTTCAGTTATCACTTCTTAACTAAAAGTTTCCTCTCTAAAATCACTTTTGTTTAAAAAATAAATGTACAATAATTTTATTTTTTAAAATCTCCATTGCCAGTGATCAATACATCTTAGGATTATTAATGACATAGAATACATTTTTTTCCTGATTTTAGGAATTTAGGACCTTGTATAATCTTTGCAAACATTTTAAAAACACATTTATCCTTTTGACTCACTGATTAAAATTTTCCTTATTAAGAATGAATATTTCCCATAAATTCCTTCCTTTGACTTAAAAATCCATAGCAAAACTCTCTTGATTTAGACCTAGGGCAACTTATATCACACTCACAGTGAGGCAAATCTGATCCTCTATACACTTCTGTTACATAGCAGGCATCATATTATGGGACCAGAAAAGAAAAGATGAAAAAGAAATAATGATTGTCTTTATTTCAACATATGAGATATTGAATAAAATCCATTTTACTTACTAATTATCATATATTCATTTCAGAACTATTTGCCAAAATCACATATTATTAAAGCTTTAAATAATTGTGACCATACAGTTCTCTATCTTTTTGTCACCTCAACAGACAGGCTGACAGTAATGGTATAAGACCCTCTCAGACAAGCCTCTCGGCATTAATATTTAAATCTTACCTATCCCTTGTGATTGGAATTCAGCCTCTACTCACAAACAAAAACTAAATCAATGTTCTTAGAGTTCAAACTAGATCCCTAAACAGTTTGCCACTCTCTATGCACAGATAAGATAAACTTTCTTTGACCCAAGAGATGAAGTTGCCATGACGATCAGAGAGTCCACTTTCTATATTGATATTTTGCTGATGTAACAACAAATAGAACCAGATCCTGGTGCTGATAATGGTGATTAATTAATACTAATATTGATCCCTACAAGCAAGAGACAAGGCTATTAACTTGAAGCCTGAAAAGTCAATTGTTACCTGTGGCAGAGATACTAGGACCTGATTTGGAAGCATAATAAACAAATGTGCTATCTTTATGCTAATACCTTTAAAGAGATAGTTCTCTCCAGAATGCCAAATATTGCCATGTCTTAGATTATTAAATTAATTACATTTCAGCTTTTAAACATACACCCTTATTGAGTGATATATACTTACCACATTATTTGTGTTAGAAAAGACTCTCTGAACTCACAGGCTTTTACTGCTATTTATTTGGTAAGAGAATAAACTGATAATTTTACTCAGTAGCAGTCACTGAATTAGACCAATTTACAAAAACATCTGCTGTGCTCTGAAATGTCTTACTAGTCCTATGGAACTGGAAAAGTAACAATTGGTCCAAGTGAATAGACCTTGGAGGATAAGAACTTCTCATATATTTGAGTTATCAAAGAATGTATTTCAAAAAGGAACTATTCTGGAAAAAAAAATTTCTTATCTGCGTTTAAACTAAATTTTAGAAGGTTTTTTTCAAAAGTTTAATCTAATATCAAAAAATGCCTTAAACGGTATAACTTCATTGAAAACCTGAGTCTCATTCAGTTCTTTGAAAAACAAAGTTAATTTAGGATAGTATTTGATTGAAATGCAAAAATGCATTGCAGACTAGAAATGGACATATCTAGTCACTAGATAATTGGTTTAAACTAATATATTGGGTTCAGTGTTGTTCTCTCAAAACACTTCCAGTAGCAGAACTAATGAGACAAATAGCTAACTAAAGTTATGGTTCTTTTTTCAAACCATTTTAAAGAAGAGAAATTAATTATTACAGTCTTCAACTAGCCTGCACAGCTGAGAAAAGCTTTGAATAGCTCATGAGCAAGAGGAGTCACCTCAACTGAAAGAAAAAGTTAATAATGCACACTAGTACATGGACACTGATGGATACAGACCCTGGCTAGGCAGTTTATATCACTGATGAATATTCGACTTTATCCTACATTTACACAAAACAAATCAATGCATAAATCCCTGTACTAACCCTTAAAAATATAAAAATTATTTTTTAAGTTAGTAGGATGTAAAATCGGGAGCAAATGATCTATGCATTGCTTTCCTTCATAATTTAATAGAACAACTTTGAGAAAATATGAAAAACCACATAGTGTTTTTGTATGTCTATAGTTATGCAACTCAGAAATGAACATCTTAATTACCAAAGACTTACTTCTAATCTTTGTTACCTAAAAGGAACACTGCTCACTTAACAGAGTCTGTCTCTTCAAAAATTCAGAGATGCTTACACTTGTATCTGAACAGATGCATTTATATAATTCTTAAGATATAAGCTTTGATTTTTTAGAAACTTGAAATTATTTATTCACTGTAACATTAAATATTCATGGTTCTTACATCATCATTTTACCAACGAATTACTTTCGAAGTTATCAAAAGAGAGAATGTGAGAGCTGAGCTATTAACCACAGGTCCTATAGGCAAGCGTTAGCCCTAAACTCTTCTGCAGCAATCAGAAATGAAAATGCTCATTCATTCATATTTGGTTTGTTGACTTTATTGAACTTAGAAAAACCTGACTACATGATTAATAATCCTTTATATGTAAGCTTTCTCATATACTTTTTAACCCTTTAACATCTATATTACTATAATTCCATCTTAAAATTTACCAATTTTTAGTCTATTAAATATTCCTATTTTCTTAAAAATGTCATACATTAATATTATTTCAAATGTGATTATAAAGGAATTAAGTTTAAGTAATCATACAATGAGTACCAAACTGTTTTATTCATAAAAGTACTAACATGCAGAACACATATCCCTTTACTCCATGCCTCATGTAAAAACAGGTTTTCCAAATTGCTTTTAGCCA